>PVIU01000834.1:0-262313 GCA_004026605.1 Ondatra zibethicus
AGAGAGAGAGAGAGAAGTAAGTTCTCAGTGTACCATGACATTTCTTGCCTAGAGAAAGGTTTTACCCAGCATTCACAAGGTTGAATCTCTAGTATTGTAAAAGAAAATTACTACATAATACATGCACATTTATCTGTATCTATACACATATGTTTAATGTTCTTTTACTTCCTGTTCAGTAGGAACTCTGGGTCTAATCTAATTCTCATGTAAAATAGCAAATACTAGTATATGTAGTCCAGGAGTTAATACTCCTGGTGTATGTGGTCCAGGAGTTGATACTCCTGGTGTATGTGGTCTAGGAATTGATACTCCTGGTATATGTGGTCCAGGAACTGATACTCCTGGTGTATGTGGTCCAGGAGTTGATGCTCCTTGTGCATGTGGTCTAGGAATTGATACTCCTGGTATATGTAGTCCAGGAATTGATACTCCTGGTGTATGTGATCCAGGAATTGATACTCCTGGTGTATGAGGTCCAGGAGTTGATACTCCTGGTGTATGAGGTCCAGGAGTTAATATTCCTGGTGCATGTGGTCTAGGAATCCACCCTCGCAGTGTATGTGCCTGGGAACCTGCCTTACATCAGAAGCTTCACTGGAGTTTGTCCCTTTGTTCTTTAGCAATCCCACCACATGGACATTTTTGCACTGCCTCTAATCAGGTGTCAGGGAAACTGAGTCAGAAATGTTCTCTTGTCTGTCCAGAGCCTCCTGCTGATAGCTACACAGCTGGAATGTGGTTCTAGAAATTTGTGCCAGGTACCGGGACTAGAACCAGGGTCTTGTATATGCTAAACATGTGCTCTACCGCTAAGACACACAAGCCTATTTCTTCCAAATTTATCTGAAGCTAAAGTACTGATGCCCTGAGGTGAGGGGATGGCTTTGCGTGGAGACTTCACCTTAGAGATCTGTTTCCCCATCAGTGAAATGTCACGACTGGGCTGGGAGGCCTCAAACTCAGATGTGTTTAGTACAATTTGCAGTTAAGACCCAAGTGGCCAGCTGCAGAAACCAACCACTGACAGTCAGAGTACGTAAAAATCCATCTATTTGAATTCTTGCCCTTTTAACTCCCATCTATACACATGAGCACACAATCCTATTCTTTCTCGACGCTATTTAAGTCTAGGAGGAAGTGGGTTGATTTTAGCACTATAAGTGGCTGGCTCAGCAGGTTGAAGTCTTTACACTTAACACCTTTCCTTGGCGGTTTCAGAAGAATGCATCCAATAAAGGGTTTTAGAAATTGTTTCCTTTATATCAGCCTTCTTAGAATACTTAAATTTAAATATTTTCTGGGCATGGCATGGTGACTTGGAATTTCAGAGCTTGGAGTGCTAAGGCATAAAGTTCAAGGCCACCTTGGTCTCCATAGTGAGTTCTAGAAAAGCCTGGGCTATACAGTAAGAAGATGCTTTGTTGTTGTTGTTGTTATTGTTGTTGTTGTTGTTTTTAAAATCCCTCTGGTTTCAATGCCCAGCACAGCATAAAACAAGCATACTGATGGAAGTGTGAGTCCATAGTGAGTCTGAGGCCAGCCTGGGTTATATGAGACCTTGTCTCCAAAGTTTTGGTTCCATAGTGAGTCTGAGGCCAGCCTGGGCTATATAAGACCCTGTCTCAAAAAGTAAATAAATGAATAATTTACCTTTTAACTTTCTTCTGCTCTGCAGTGTGCAATAGTGAATACTTCTTAGTATTTTGCTGGTAAATTGTCATGAGATGAACACGCCCAGGTTACCAGCACCTAAGTGACTGAATCTTTTGGAGAATTATTTGTTCTTTGTTCTCATGGTTATAAAGCTTACTTGGTAATTCAACTCTCTACCTCAGAGTGAATTTAGAAGGGCTAGCTAATTATAGCTTTACATGTAAAACACTTTGACAAACTCGAAGTAGGTAGAGAGCTTCTTAAATTGATTATAATGTCACATGGTTTCTACTGAAATTATTTCACCTGGGAGAATGTCAAACTGTCCTCATTAGCAGATCACAGAAGAAATGTGTTTGAAATTCAGCTTAACAGAGACTTGTGAATTTTTAAACTAGTGACGGCTTGTTACCTGAAATATTCCTGTTTAGATTCTTCGAGTCAACCCCCTTCCCCTCTCCACTGTATCCTCTCTTTTTCCTTTCCTCCAGCAATGCAAAGCTCTATGTTGGAAATAAAATTGGTTGCCCCACCACAACCTCCATGGACTGTGAGTCGGTCCTTAAATGCCGCAGGTCCCCAGCCTTAATTCCTGGTTTGCACACATCCTTAATCCTGCTGCATAGAGCGCCATATGCAGGTTCGAACTCCATCCATCCGTGGGCTACCTGAGGCTGCTGTTTGTAGCCTGGAAGGTTAAGGCTTGAAACAGCTCAGGTGGGCTAAGCTCAAGAGTGATGCAAGAAAGTGGCTGGTAAGGCTGGAGAGATGGCTCAGCGGTTAAGAGCACTGACTGCTCTTCTACAGGTCCTGAGTTCAATTCCCAGCAACCACATGGTGGCTCACAATCATCTCTAGTGGGGTCTGATGCCCTCTTCTGACCTAAAGGCATGCATGCAGATAGAGTATTCAAGTAAATAAATAAAGCTCCTGGAAGGAAAGAAGGAAGGAAGGAGGGAAGGAAGGCAACTGGTACATCTTCTTCCTTAATGGGTAGGATGGGATAAAGAAATGAGCCTCCTGAAACAGAACAATGATGGAACAGAGTCCCTGTTATAAACTGCAAAAAAGACAGGATTCCCAAGCCCAAAGTCAATGGTAGGCTTGGAAGTTGGCCCAATGAGTAAAGTGGTTGGCTTGCAAGCAGGAGAACCTAAGTTTAGCCCCCAGAGCCCATATTAAAAAGCCAGGCAAGTCATGCATGTTTGCAGTCCCACGCACTGGGAGGCAGAGACTGGCAGATTCCTGGGGCTTGCTAACCAGATAGCTGAGCCTGCTTGAGAAGCTTTCAAAAACAAAACAAACAAAAACTCAAAACATGAACGGTGCCTGAGGGATGACATCTGAGGCTGTCTTCTGGCCTCTACACTCATATTCACATGCACCCCTCCCACATACACACGAGTCAATGTTACATCAGGCATCATAGGATGAAGGTAAGCTAAAGAATAATGACACTCGGTGAGGCACATGAAGAAAGTCTCCTTTGCATCAATTTTGTCGTTTGCATCCATAACCTAGCAGAGACTATCTGGAGTGACTCTTTCCCTTTCTGTTATGCTTCGAATGTGAATTATTCCCCACAGGCTCGTGTGTTTAAATGCTTGGTCCCAGTTAATAACGCTGTTTTGGGAGAAGTTAAAAAAAATTTCTTGAAATAGTAAAGTGATTTGAAATAATAGTCAATAAAGATCACTGTTTGGGGGGAATTGTGGAGACTGTTGGACATGGGACCTGGCTGCAGATTCCAGGCCATAAGGGAAGGACTTGAGGCTTATAGGCCAGTTTGCTTCTTACCCAACTACTCTGCTTCCTAGTTCTTGAATATGTAAAGAGTTCCAGCTACACAGTCCTGCCTGCCTGAACACCACCATGCCTTCCTTGTCGTGTGGATTGTACTGTCTCAAACCATGAGTCAAAATAAATCCCTGCCCCGAACCTAAAACTTGTCAGATATTCTGTCCCTCATTTTTCTTAAGACAGGGGACTCTCACTGTAGACCAGGTGAGTCTTGAACTCACAGAAATCTACCTGCCTTTGTCTCTCAAGTGCTGAGATTAAAGACGAGTACCGCCACACTCAGCACTAACACACTTTGTACTTTGTTCGTTTCTTTCTTTTCTCTTTCTCTTTCATGGGCTGTCATGGAACTCACTCTGTATGTAGACCAAGCTGGGCTCCAACTCAGAGATCTGCCTGCCTCTGTCTGCCAAGTGCTGGGATTAATGGCATGTGCCACCACTGCCTGGCTCATTTGTTTCTTTTTGTGTAGCTCTGGCACTAACACGATTTTCAAGTTATTTTGATCAATCTAGTCATTTACATAACCTCAGGGAATTTATTTTTCTTTTGTTTCCCATCTGAAAAGATTACGATACTTTGCTTTGGATTCTGTCTTACTCACTATCTTAGATTTGTAGGCCACCTACCATGTGTTTCTTGCCTTCCTTCCTAAGACTATTAGTTCTTTTGAAAGCGGGAACAACATCTTTAAAAAAATAAAAATTTATTTTTCTTTTGCTTCCCATCTGAAAAGATTATGATACTTTGCTTTGGATTCTGTCTTACTCACTATCTTAGATTTGTAGGCCACCTACCATGTGTTTCTTGCCTTCCTTCCTAAGATTACTAGTTCTTTTGAAAGCAGGAACAACATCTTTAAAAAAATAAAAATTTATTAGTTAAAAGCTCTTTAAAATAGCAAGATGGTTTGGAACAATAGCCAATACATATCATAAATGTAATCATTGTTCTGTCTCTTTAAGAGACAAGCCACGCCCACTCCCTTCCTGCCTGCAGCCTCAGACCCCTACTTTCCTTCTCTCTCTGGTCCCCCTCTCGGAGAGGCAGCCTTTCTCCCCTTTCTCTTCCTCTCTCCTTTCTCTTCTCTTCTCTCTCTCTATATATATATATCTATATATCTATATATATATATATATCCCCCTCTCTCCCCTTTTTCCTTCCCCTCAATAACACACCTAATAAATGTTCAACTTTACTCTGCATGGTGTATCTGCCTCTCTCTCTCGCCCACCTGCTGCCGCCACATGGCTGGACCAAAAAACGCAGATTGCCTGTGTTTCTACTGCTAATTGAACTCTTCACCTGCTTAATCTATATCAACTACCAACCAGCTATTTCTGTCTTAGGTTGGCTAATTTGTATCATGCACAGATAAGCTTGCTTAGGAAATAACTCTCTCAAACAACTGTGTAACTCTTAACAATTTATTAATGTTCCTTCTATGGAAACACCTTCCTCTAAGGAACACAGCCTTACGTGACATTTCCTGGGATGCCCAAGGTGTGCTAATGGATATGTGTTAATAGGTGATTGGTTGTAGAGATGTTATACAAGTCAGCCCACTGTTGCAGACAACAAACAAAACTGCTATCTAACAATGTCGAGTGTCAGGATGAGCAACACTGGTCTTCTCAGGATCCTAATCCTAGTTTCTTCAGCTGACACCCACTCTCCATCTCTCTTTTCCAAAGACCTGTTTCCCCAGGATAACTATCAAGATTATTGCACAGAAGTAGTCCCCTACGAAACACCTTAGATTATATTCTTGTACTCAGCATCAACCAGTTTGTACCATCTCAAGAAAATATCACCTGACATATTTTACAGGGACAATTATTCTCGTAGCAGAGTAAAACACCCCTCCTTGGGCAATTCATGTGAGTCACATGAATGGGGGGAAATGAGGAAGCTACTTGAGGATGCATGTAAATGGGTAAGGTAGGGATGTCATTGACCTTCTCAGAAAAAGGACTATTTATGAATCCTGAATACTGGTATTACTGAGTATTTCAGATGCAAAATATTCACGTATCTGTTTTGTTCATTAAGATGTCTGTTAACCCAAGCATGCAGCACCTCATTTAAATAATTATCTAATGGAGTATGTCCCACTTCTATGCCGTGTCTTAAGGGTGTTCAACCAGGAGACTCTCTAGCATGCTTAGGGATGTTTGTTAATTAAAAGATGTGGAGAATGAACTGGAAGACGTCCAGCTTTGGGAGAGTGGTCAAAGTTAGGTCAATAACACCAGGAACTAACAGCACACCCTAGCAGAAATTCAAACATGCCTTCACATGCACAGAGGGACCCATGTTGAGACCACTGTTAGAGGGTTGCCCTTGCTAATCTTCCACAGCTGAGCACTTCCTGTTTGTCTCGCCTTGCAAATATCCCTGAGGACCCTTTTTTATTACTGAATCTGAAAACAAAGCCAAACAACTAAACTTGCCTATCTCTAACTGCTCAGCTTACATAACGCATTTCTCACCCAGGTTTAAGGAGAGCCTCGTCTTTCGACAAGAGAATAATAACCCGCTTTAATGAAAAGAGAAGAAGAAATTAGATGTTGTCTGTGCTGTAATTCGGTGCTGATATTTTCACAACAATCCCCAAGCAGAAAATTCAGTGTGGATTTCTGCAAGTTGCCAATTTTCAAGGGTCCCTTTGTTGCCAGTATGTTGTTGTTCATTTTCATAATAAATGTGTTTGGGGAATTTAGGTTTGTTTAGAAAATAATTCTGGTAAGTCAAAATACTTGCTGGATGCACCAGATGAGATTTGTGCATTGAATAGGAACATATTTAATGTCAACCAGATTCAAAAATAAAAAATCCAAAGGCACAGGAGACTGACCCCAGCCCTGCTCCATGGCTAACCAGTCTAATGGGGACAGAAACATATATAAACATCATATATAAAAGCACAGGATGTGGTCCCATGTCAGATGTTTGATAACTCTTCTAGAAAAGCCAGAGGAGGCTGGCAAGATGGTTTCCACCATCTTTAGATGGTGGCAATACCCTACTTAAACCGTGCTGAAACTGTTTCTGCAAAGCCAGTCAATTATCACACGTTTAACTTCAGACGAGGAACTGAGTGCTGGGGATGTGGCTCAGACCATCCAGGGTATATGAGACCCTGGTTTAAATCCACAGTAAAAGAAAAAATAATATAAAATTAAAGAGTAGGCAGAATATACTCATTATTTTGTTTTATTTTAAGGATCTATTCCTGGAGCTCTTTGAGCATCTTAGTTTTCAAAGAGGAAAATGAAGCTCCCCAAGGCAACAGGAAACTTTGCCACAAGGTACAGGCTCCTTGGGGTTGCCAACCAGCTCATTGCTCCCTCCTAATACTAACTTCAGACTTGGTACTTAGGCTTAGGACCTTTGTCAGCAGTTGGTCGGCTGCTCCCAAAGGCAGCCACTTCTCTGACTAATGGGACTACTAAACTTCAGACTCTCCCAGACCAACAGCTTCTATTGAAAGCTGAAAGAACACCTCTAACCTTACACAGCCTTTGTGAGGTTCCATTTGAGTGAGTGACTGTAGCTGTTCTTTCTCAATTGGGACCGCCAGCCCACAAATAATGACACAGAGACTTGCTATTAATATTATTAATATTAATAATGACACAGAGACTTGCTATTAATCATGAAAACTTGACTTTAGCTTAGGCTTGCCCCCAGCTGGCTCTTTTTTTTTTTCCCCAGCTGGCTCTTACACCTCAAATTAACCTGCTTTTGTTAATCTACATGTTGCCACATGACTTTTACCTTTCCTCAGTACACACTTCCTACTTGCTCCAAGTCTCCTGACAAAATCAGAAAGCCTAGATTACTCATTTTCCTCCTCTCTCTCCCCAGAAATCACGCCGATCCTCTCCTGCCTAGCTATTGGCCGCTCAACTCTATTACACCAATCACAACAACACATCTTTACAGAGTGTACAAATATCCCACAATAAGTAAGTACATCTTCTTCTTCATTATCATCATTTTCTAGTTACAGGGTCTCTAGGTTATGACTTAAATTGTGTTGGTACTGGGATAATACTCCATGACACTGGCACTCCTAAAATCGTCTCAGATATCATTAAGGTCTTACCGGCTCATCCTCTTGGTGTTCTTAAAGTAAGGCTCCCCTAGGTAAGCCTGGTGTCACAGACCTCAGCAACTGGGGAAACTGAGGCCAGAGGATAGTAAGTTCAAATCTTGGTTGGGCTATGCAGTGAATACAAGCATAGCCTGGGCCACTTAATGAGCCCCTGTCTCAATATTTAAAAATAAGAAAAGGAATGAAGATATAGCTCAGTAGTAGAGTTTCGTCTAGCCCCCAGGTCCAATCTTCAGTACAACCACAACAACAGAAAAGGGAGAAGGAAGAGAAAGGGGGAGGATAAGAAAGAGAGAGAGAGCTGGTTAGTTTCATGTCAACTTGATACACGCTAAAATCATCTGAGAAGAGGAAACCTCAGTTAAGAAATGACTCCATAAGATAGGGCTGTACACAAGCCTATAGAGCATTATCTTACAGCGATTGATGGGGCATGTCCCAGCCCATTGTGGGTGATGCCATCCCAGGGCTGGTGGTCCTGAGGTCTACAAGAAAGCAGGCTGAGAAAGACTTGATGCTCACATAGTAAGCAGCACTCCTCCATGACATCTGCATTAGCTCCTGCCTCTCAGTTCAATGCTGAACAGTGATGTGGAAGTATAAGCCAAGTTAACCCTTTCCTCCCCAAGTTGCTTTGGTTGTGCTGTTTCATCACAGCAATCATGACCCTAGGTCAGGGCTGGCGGGAAGAGGGAGACGGATTCCCTTGCTTTGTTTCTATTCATCCTCTTCTCTGGCCTCTTCTTCCTTCAGTTCACTTTCTTGCTAGCTCCTTTTTCTTTCCTTTTTTTTTTTTTTTTTACCATTGCCCTTATATACTGCCTACCTTCATTGACATAACTCCTCACTAACTTAGTGGATGCTGACTAGTCCATTAAGGCCTACATTTCTCCATTTTGGGCGTGCTAGGCAGGGATTTCAGGATTGCTACAAGTGGGGCCACATTAGGGAGGCTTCTAATATAATACACCCAGTCTAGTCATTTCCTTTTTATTAGTTATATTGATCACCATCCCCATAGGAAAGACAGAAACCCTGGCATAGATATTTGCAGAAAAACTTTTGCAGCTGCCAAGAGCCATTTCAAATACTGCTCAAAGATGAAAAGAAAGGCCAGGACAGCTTCACCCTTTGTTTCTTCTCTGACCTATTTCCACCTTCCCTGACTGAATCATTAACAATGTTCTGTATTATTTTTCTAGACAAGTATCCTTGCCACTCCAAAAAGAAAAGTTTCTTTATGAAGATGTTTATTGAATTGAATGGAGGAAGGTTGAAAAGCTAACGGAAGCGAGCCCTAGGGCATCAGGATTCTGGGCAGGGCCACTTTCAGCTGAGCAGAAGTCCAGTCTCTGCACCAAGCCATTGTACCCGGCTGCCTTTGACGCAGATGCCGCAAAGCCTGGTCCTGCATCAGATTCAATTCGCAGCATCAGCTTGTCCAAGAACGGTACTATAGTCAAGTCAGACTTACCTATCAGACCACTTCAAAGGATGTTAATAATCCACGGTGGTTTCCTACTGAATGAGAAAACTAAAATTGAGCTTTCCTTTCACGACTTGGGTTTCTTTTTATCAGTCAGCCAACTTATATACTCATTGAGGGCTAGACCATGGTCCAAGAGCAACGTTAGGCACATGAAGCATGAATGCAGATAAGAAGGCTGGAATGCCGCCTTTCTGAGGTCTACCGTCCAGCCTGTCTCCCTTCCTCCAATCATCTCTCCATATGGTTAGGAAATTAAAGGAGAGGATCTTTACTTACGAACTCATTCATCAACTGAGAAAGGCAATGCTGTCCTGCAATTGCAGCCGTGCTCTGGAAGGCTTAGGTAATATTGAGCAAAGTGGATTTCCCTTTGTACCATTGCAATGACAGTAAGTGCCTACAGAAATGGCTACTTACCAACTTAGTAATAATGTTTATGAAACATATTGCAGAGTTTGGAAGATGGCCACTAGGTGCATTGCAAAATATAAAACCTTTTCCTTTGTGCCTGTCCAATTCATCAGAAAACTGATCGTTATTCCTTGAGGAAGAACAGGAACTAGTCGTTTGGACAGAGTTACTTATTATAGACTGCTGTAAGGGACCTGGGCATAGCAATTATTGATGAGGAAGGATGGGAGTCCTCCGGAGAGCCTGGCAATCAGTGGGAAAGCACTCTGCATAAAGCTAGGCTATTGGATTCCAGCCATGACTGCAAATCCAAGGTGGGGTGCCACAGAGCAGAGATTTATAGCTGTGGTGTTATACTAAATCACACAATAGCACACTAGGCAAAACTGCATGGAAAGCTAGCCCCAAGATCAGCAGTGCTTCCTCATTATTGGGCAGTCTTAAATACCAGGAAGCACACATGTATAGTCCAGTAGGAAAACAAAAGACACCAAGTTTGATCATATTATGTACCCAAAACATCAAGATAAATAGATTTTTATCCAGACATTTGGCATCAGATGAGTGGAATCCAATTTTCTCTCTTCTATTCACCAAAAGGGGTGGACACTGTGAAAGGGTGCGTCATACGCAATTGTCACCATAGCAGGGAGAGGGACCAATTTTGCCTGTTGTTAGTCCTGTCCCATTACTTAGCGTGTCAGCAAAGGCATCAGGAAGCCAGGCTCTTCCCCCATGTTCCTGGAAGCTGCCCTCCATACAGTGCTTGTCCTTCTGATTGTCCTCTCAGAGTGGCCAACTGTCAGACATTACACCTTTGCACCTGCCCCTAAAGGCAAAATCAAGGGAGCCTCTTTCTAGCATTAAAAAAGACGACCTCTCCCATGCCCTTTCTCTCAAACGCTCATTCCTTCATCTCATTTGCTAGACCTTGGTTACAAGCGTTGTCCCTAAGCCAGTCATTAGCCAAGAGACACCAATCTGCATTGGTTGATTTAAGCACAGCATACCTAGTACCTAAACAACTTTAGAGTTGCAAAGAAGACTGGGGAATGGGAGAGGGTAAATGGACAGGCCAGCAACTCTGCATGTTGTAAATTTCCCAGGATATTCTCCTGTATAAGTTTGGTGTGGTGGGGTGATATTTTAACAAACTGTTGTATTGTTAGTTTTGCCGTGGTTGTGACTGAGTAGGCACAGAACCTACCTCAAGAGAGGAAATGTCTATGTTGGTTCCTGGTTTCAGATTGTTTGGTCCATAGTTGCTTGTGCCCTTGACTTGGGTGGAACATCATGGCTGCTGAAGCCTGCATCAGAGGAAGGAAGTTCATACATAGTTCACAACAGGCAATAGAGCACCACAGAAGAGGTCCAGGGACAATGCCTCCAAGAACTTATCCTCAGTGATCTACTTCCTCCTACCTGGTCTCTTCTTCTAGGGTCTACCATCTTCAAATTAGGACCACTAGGTGGAATCCAGTGTCTCAGAACCCCAGCTATGGGCATCATTTCCTTTTTATTTTTTATTTTATTTTTTTAAATTTTTATTTATTTATTTATTTATTATGTACACAGTGTCCAGCCTCCATGCCTGCAGGCCAGAAAAGGGCACCAGATCTCATTACAGATGGTTGTGAGCCACCATGTGGTTGCTGGGAATTGAACTCAGGACCTCCGGAAGAGCAGTCAGTACTCTTAACCTCTGAGCCATCTCTCCAGCCCCACCATTTCCTTTTTAAACCATAGCAACTGTCTTCAACATTCCAAAGAGTGGTTAGAAATTATATAAAGTAAGCCAGTCCTTTCATTTTCGAGGACACTTTCTAACCCTTCTGGTCACTTCTTAAGAAAAACTATTGAGAAAATGGAACTTGAGTCCACAGTGGGGGTGACCCTGAGGAAAGTCTTCCTTCTGATTAGAAGATATAGTCATGTAGCAGCAAGGAGGGCACAAGGAGGGACATGGAGCAGGGGACAACTGAGCCTCGATGTCAACTTTGCCTTTCCAACATTGAAACACCCTTGTCATAGGAAGCTTTGAGTATCCAGTAGATTGTAAAGCATATCCCAAAGCCAGCTTTGTATTAGCAGCATCTTTGGTAAAGCAAGAGTCCAAGAATAGGTTGAGAAGAGCAATCTGAAAAGTAATTTCTAAAGAGCAAGAACTCATTGGTCCAGACAGGCAAGCAAATCCAATTAGGAGAGAATGGCCCAGGGCTGGGGAGGATTGGATAGAAAAGAGAAACTTGTGATGGCTGCATGACTTCTTAGGGTGATAAAAAAAATGTTCTAAAATCAGACGGTGATTGTCCAAGATAGTTTCTCTGTCCTTGTGACAAAACACTGAGCAAAAACCACTTGGGGAGGAAAGGGTTTATCTCATCGTAAAGCTTATAATCCATCACTGAGGGAAGTCAGGGCATAACTCAAGGCAGGAATTGAAGCAGAGACAATGGAGGAACACTTGCCTTGATCCCCATGGCTCTCTCACGGTTCCTTATATACCCCAGGACCACCTGCCCAGGGGTGGTACCACCTACAGTGGGCTGGGCCTTCCCACGTCAATCATTAATTGGCAAAATGCTCCCAGAGACTTGTGTACAAATCAATCTAATGGAGACAACTACTCAGTTGAGGTTTCCTCTTTTCCGATGACTCTAGCTTGTATCAAGCTGACAAAAACCAACCAGCACTGTGGCAATGATTGTACAGTTCTATAAATATATTAATAAATAATCATCGAGCACTTAAAATGAGTGATTTTGGGGGCACCTACATATTTTGATTGTATTCTAAAGATTTTTTTTTTAATGATCAACGTGGAAGCTATCAGCAGCATTGAGCAATGGAAGTAGGAGAGGGAGGATGTGCCAGGAATCCTGGGAAATCCAATGAAGGACTCACCTTTTCAAAGTTATAGAAGGTGAAAAGGTGAAAGAGTTATTTTAACTTGAGTCTTAAAGGAGCCATTGATCCAAATGCTGGCTAGCCAAGTATATTGAGTTACTACAGCACGGAGCCCTTTCATCTACTTGGCTTGTCAGAGTGCCTCAACTCTCTCTGGTCACTTACAAGCAGAATTCTCTACACACACACACACACACACACACACACACACACACACACACATTTTCTTAAAAAAAAACAGTCATTCATTCCCAGCCTCACAGGAAAAAAAAAGATGAACAAACTAAAAATCAGTCACTGCTCTTGAACCCATTTGATAACTGAAGACAAAGAGCAAACTGTCACTCCTAACTCTGGAGGGCCGTGTGGATGGAGAAAGTTACAGCTAAGATCTATCTGAGTCAGAAGCCACTAGAACTATAATTTGTAGAAATACTTAAATGATGATTTTCATAATTTATGGATGAAGTTGGCTATCTATGACTATAATGAATAACTAACTGGGGACCACAGCCTAGGGTGCACTCATCCATCCATAGGTTTGACATCCAAGAATTTCACAGCTGGAAAAGGGTTGAAAAAGATCCCCTAGCCTTCAGGTGAAGAGTGACTTGTGAGACATGTCCAGATCATTTTCCCTAACAAACACTTCCTTTCTAGGTACCAAGATGGAGCAGAGCCTCTCCCACCTGGTGGAAGGGCAGGGCCTTTATTCCTCCTATATTAGGCCTCTTTAGCTCTCCGACTGATCTATGAGGAGGGGAAAGGCTAAGGAACATTTGCAAAGAGAAAAAGTTTAGGTTCACTAAGACTGGGACTTCATAAGAAAGCATATTCAAGACAGGGAATCATCCAAGGTTTAGAAGGATGAAGAGAGGATTGATGAATTGGAGATGGGTAGATGGATGATGGATGGATGGGTAGATGCATGCATCCATCCATGGATGACGGGTGAATGGGTACAAGTAACACATTTATATATCATAATACTATTCAGTAATAAAATATTAAATTCTTTTACTTGCAGCACTGTGGATGAAGGTGGAGGATACTAAGTTAAATTAAATAAGTCAAGCATAGTTACCACATGCTCTCACTCAAACGAGCAAGCTGAAAAATGTTGCTTTCATAGAACTAGAGTGTTGAACAGTGATGACTTAGAACCTAGAAAGAAGGGTGGGGGACTTATAAACCGCAATACAGTTAAATAGAGGATCCTACGAGTCGTCATCCTAGGGTGGCCATGGTTCACAACAACTTATATATTATATAAATAACTAGATGAGAAGAATTTGAAATATCTCTACACAAAGAAATTATAGATATTTATAGGAAAATGTTTTATGTTCTCGTCTATTGTTGAGATAAAACACTCTCACCAAAAGCAGCTTTGGAGGGGAAAGGGCTTATTTCACACTACACTTCCAGGTCATAGCCCATCATCGAAGGAATTCAAGGCAGGAAGTGAAAGGCAAAAAACCTAAAGGTAAGAACCACAGAGGACTGTTTGTTGCTGGCTCATGTTCTATAGCTTCATTATAGAGCCTGGGACTACCTGTTTAAGAAATGGTGTCACCCACAGTGGGCTGATCCTTCCTACAACAATTAATAATCAAGACACTCCCTCACAGATATGCCCAATCTGACCTAGCTTCTCCTCGCAGGCTCTACCAAGTTGTCAAAACTAACTAAGAGAAGAAGGAAATGTCATTTACCCTGAAGTAGTCCCTACACACTATTGTAGAACATATCTCTTATTCCCACACCTTATAGTCTTCCCAGCAGGGATCCATTAAAATGCCTGGACTGCAGCAGAAGGCACTGAAGACAACAGAGATAACAAGTGCAGCAGAGGGGTTTGGAGTCTAGCACTATGGTTGCTGCAAACAGGACAGAGCCCAACTTCTGGCCCTCTCATTTAGAGGCCTATCTGCTTCAACTCCTATCCTCCAGCATTTTCTATCATCTGGCTTTCCACAGTAAGAAAATCATTAAGTATTGCTGTGTATCTGTTCCCTCCAAATTGAAGCATCCCCTCCTAGAAAAGTAGTGAAGAGTCTCCCGAACTAAAATTCACAAGGATCATGAGCGTCAATAGTCCCTGAGCTTATGTAAGAAATAAATAATTGCTGGTGAAGAGGGGACTCTTGAGAGGCGTGGCATGTAAGTTGAACAGAGAGCTCTAGGGATGCAGCGTTTGTGAGTCATCACTCAGCTAGTTGGGTCTTTGGTGATGCAACTGTCTTTGAGTCATTCATGCTCCTGTAACCCCTCACTCCTGCTCCATGTAAGACACTCATTAGGTCACTAAACTAGACTTGGGTGGAGTCATTCCTTATGTCTGTGGTTAGTATCCTATCTGAGATGAATAATATCTGTTCATATCTCCTCAGGAAACATCATGGCAACTGGCATGCCAAATGGCAAGAAAACAAGCAGGTCTAAAGAGACAAAGTAAGCATCTGCATTGGACTTGGATATGTACAACTCAGGCTTTAGAATTATCTTAGAGGGAATTATAAATAACTATGTTAAGGACTCTCACACAAAATGCAGACAGTATGCCAGAACAGACAGATTCTGGAAGCAGAGCGATGGGGAAAACTAAGGAAGGATAAAAAAAGAAATGCTAGATATTGATAATAAAAACACACAGCAAGAAAAAAATGAAGAATTCCTCATCAGTGGGCTAAACTCAGCTAAGGAAAGAGTCAGTGAACTTACAGATAGGTCCATTAAAAAGAAAATTTCTAACTGATGTTGACTGAGGTTTTTCTTTCCTGCCTGGTTCCCGTAGTCGTTAAGTCCCAAAGAAACATACAGAGGTCTACGTTAATCATAAAACTGATTGGCCCATTAGCTCAGGCTTCTTATTAACTCTTATAACTTATATTAGCCCATTATTCTTGTCTATGATAGCCACGTGGCTTGGTACCTTATTCAGCGAGGCAGTCACATCTTGCTTCTTCTGCATCTGGGTCACGACTGCAGAATGAAACTTTCCTCTTCCCAGAATTCTCATTGCTCTGCCTCTACTTCCTGCCTGGTCGCCCAGCCTATACTTCCTGTCTAGGTACTGGCCAATCAGCGTTTTATTAAAAATAATACAGGATAAAAGACCATTGTCCTACAACAAACTGAGAACTGGGTATGTTGGTGTGTGCTTATAATCCTAGCATTTGAGAAGTGGAGACAGGAAGGTAAGAAGTGGAGACAGGAAGGTAAGAAGTGGAGACAGGAAGGTAAGACGTTTAAGGCCAGCCTCAGCCTCATAAGAACTTGAGTCCAGCCTGGCCTGTATAAAAACCAAAATAAACAACCTCCAAATTAATTAATTATTCTTCTCCAAGTAATCAAATAATCCACAAATATTAAAAAAAACCCTTCTGTCAATTAGATCAGGATTTGTGAATTTCACCTGTTGTGTTTTATTTTGTTTTTTTTTTTTATGAACATTGCTAACAATGACCTAGAGAAGCAGACAAGGGGTGACCCCTCTGTAAATGCCTGGTCTTATGGGCGTCTAGGTCGCTGGTCAGCTGTTCTCCTTTCTCCGCTTACAAGCATCCACCTTCTCCTCGGTGCAGCTCTGCCAATCCTTTCCCACTCTTTCCGGTTGACTTACGCCACAAGCATTAGTTGGCAGCTAGATAGCATTCAGAGGGAGGAGGCCAGTACCAAGAATGACAGTCTGACACCTTGCCCTGTTGCAGAGAAGAGTTACAGTGAAGTCACAGGGCAGATTAAGGCAGGTTTCGTTGGTGGTCTTGAGAGTGAAAGATAGCAGAGGGATCTGGAGAGTCTGGTCTGCCAGCTTCTCACAGGGAATGAGTCCCAGTGCTGACGTGTGACCCTGTGATGTACTTTCTCCCAGGAATTCTTCAGTGCTGTCATGCTGGGTGCTTTTGTTTTCAAATTTTAGCATTTCTTTTTGATTCGTCCCTGGTCTCCTTCCCTCTGCTTACAGTACCTGTCTTCTCTTGCTTTTGTCTGTTCTGTTCCTGAGAGACCTTAAGTAGAGGCTCCCAACTTTTGTCTAAATAGTGTGTCAGTGACAGAACTTTTTTTAAATTTTTCTTATCATCATAATCACCTCCAACTTGACTAGATTGTGGTGTCAAACCATCTGATTAAATAGGCGTCTAAGTGTTTATATGGGGACATCTTAAATATGTAATTAGCATTTATAACTAGCAAGTGTTGTAGAATATTATTTTAAGATGTGTTAGCCAGGCAGTGGTGGTACATGCCTTTAATCCCAGCACTTGGGAGGCAGAGGCAGGCAGATCTCTGTGAGTTCAAGGCCAGCCTGGTCTATGAGAGCTAGTTCCAGGACAAGCCCCCAAACTACCCTGTCTCAAAAATCAAAAACAAAAACAAAAAAAAAGATGTGTTATATTTTTATGCTGTGGAACATTTGTTTGACGATGCTAAATGTGTTGCACTCTTTTTCTTTTTAATTACAACACTGTTTGACCACTGTTAGGCATATTCCTAGATAGCCCTTACATCTTAAATTAACCCATCTTTGTTAATCTATGTATCACCACGAGGCTGTGGCCTATTGGTAAGGTTCTGGTGTCTTTCTCCTTCATCAACTACATGGAGTGTGCCTAACTCTTCATTCTTTCTTCCAGCATTCAGTTTAGTTTTCCTGCCTAGCTCTATTCTGCCCAGCCATGGGCCAAAGCAGTTTCTTTATTAACCAATGGTAATAAAACAAATTCACAGCATGCAGAGGGGAATCCTAAATCATCTCTCCTTTTCTATCTTATTTAGATAAGATATCTTATTTAGATAACTTTAACATAGAAAAATTACATATAACAAAACAGGTATCAAGTAAGAATTAGTTATTTCTTTGTGAGTCTAAAGCTTCATAATTTATCTTTTATCATAACCAAGGAAAACTATATCTGTCTTCAACTCTATCAGAGAACACAAAAGGATATAATATTACCTAAGTAAACAGGAAGCATATTGTAAGCAACTTCCAAAACTCTAGAATTGACAGAGACATCTCTGTGCCTGGACAGTCACCCAAAGTTCTTCTGTAATGTTGTGGCATCCATCTTCAGCCTACAGGCCCATAGTATCTAGCAGACTTTACTTGACTCAGCGTTAGCAGCAAAAACGGCCTGGGTCCTTTAAGAGTTGGCTTCCTGATTTGTGCTGCAGCAGGAATGGTGCTGGCTCTTTAGGGGGGTCTTGTTAAGGAGCACTTAAATGGGGTTTGTGAGCAGAGTACTCCAAGTTGCTTAATGGTGACTTAGACCCACTACATTCCTGGAGCTGGGGCACTGAGCATGGCTCACAGAACATACCTCAACCATGTTGAACGGGGCAGAGCCAACAGGCAAAGGTCCTAGCCATACCTGCTTAACATTAAAAAAAAAAACAAAAAAAACTCTCCTGGTCAGGAAATATGTTGTGCTCTTATGTTGCATTTGTTCAACTCTGTGAACTTGTGTTACTTTGCCTGTCTAAAACACCTGATTGGTCTAATAAAGAGCTGAACAGCCAATAGCCAAGCAGAAGAAAGGATAGGCAGGGCTGGCAAGCAGAGAGAATAAATAGGAAAAATCATGGGAGAAAGAGATCAAGGATGGAGGAGCAAGAAAAGGAGGAGAAGAGAAAAGAAGGGGCCAATCACCCAGCTAGCCACAGAGTAAGAGTGAAAGTAAGATTACCAAAGAAAGAAAAGGAAAAAGCCCAGAAACAAAAGGTAGATGGGACAATTTAAAAACACTTTCTAAAAATAAACCAAGCTAAGACAAGGCATTCATAAGAAAGAATAAACCTCAGTGTGTGATTTATTTGGGAGCTGGGTGGTGGGCCCCCCAAAAGAGCCAAAAGAGTAAGAGCAATAAAACAACCAAAAACAACTTTGAGTAGAAAAAAAAAGATACCTTCCATTAACATGGATAGGCCTCTTCCAATTAGTTTTGAGCCTTAGGAACAACACAAGATTTCTAGAAGGAATTCTGCCTTGAGATTTCTTCACAGGAGTCATGCCTGAGTTTGCCATAGATTTCAGACTTGCTACCCCCACAATCATGAATACCTAGATGCCCCCAACTCTCCTATTTATCTAAGGAACTCTAGAAGAATGTTTCAACAAGTTTGTTGGCAAGAAAGCTTTCATCTTTTTGCGATATGTGTAAACCCACACTTGTGATCAAAGAGGAATTTTGTTCAGTACAAAACAATTATTCTCTGATAGTATAAAAAGAAATCCCAGGCTTCCTTCAACTTTGTTGCTTTTAATTAATTCTCAGCTTTATATTGGTATACCAGGACATTGCCCTCTGGCATGTTGATGCCAAAATTAGCGCTTTTTATTTTACTCTTTAAAAAGCCATTGTAATTCTGGGGTTTCTTATTTATCCACTTCTCACTTCTGAACTGTGGTGGCACTCCTGAAAGCAACTGCCTGCCTGGAAGAAGCAGGAGCAATCATAGCCACAATTCCATTTGCTCACCAGATTGCAGAGGCCTGCCAATGAGCCAAAACATGACTTCTGCTTTTGCTTTTTAGGTTGTTTTGACTTTTTTTCTTTTGTAAATGACAGAAGAATATAGGATGCCACTATCTGAGCCTCTCAGGAAGAGGCTGGCTAACAAGAGTAACCTCAGTGTCAGGGTCCCTCTCTTGCACTCCCTTTTGGTGGCTTTTGCCATTTGTTCTACCTCGATTTCCATTTGTACTGCTATCTCAAATGGGTGGCTTTCTTTCTTCAGTACGAGATGGTACTGTACTTCTTTATAGTTCTCCTCACTGGAAATTCTTTGTTGTTGTTTATCATTTTAAATCCAACCGCCAGGGTTAATTTAGGGAGTTCCCAATGGCAGCTGGGAGTGTAGCTCAGTTGGTAGAGAGTTTGCCAAGCATGCAGGAAGCCCTGGTTTCAGTGTAGAGCAGCACAGTAGACTAGGCATGGCATGCTGGTAATCTCAACACCGGGAAGGTCAGAAGGTCAATGTCACCACTGAGAATGGTAAAATGAAAGAAAGCTCCCAGTGGGTTGGAACTTGCACAACAGCCCCTGTATTCCACATGTGGGAAGCAGCTTTCAACTGCCCAACAGCACATAAATGTGCCTGAAACCAACTCGATCAATCCACCTCTTTACAGATAGGCTCACACTTTATTTTGACAAATATAAGATAGAAAAATATCATAATGCGAATATAGCAGTTGCTCTTTTTGTAACAGAGTTTGGGGTGTGCAGTACGACTTGGGTTGCCTTCCAAGGCAGCCTGTTTCCTTCTGACTGTTCTACAGTCAACCCTGAATTATATTCCAGCCACTGCATTTGCTTGAAAGAGTATTACATGAGGGAAAATGGACTTTTTAAAAGGTTATAGCATTCAATAATAAATATTATAAAGCAGGGAACCCAAACAGCCTTTAAGATATATAATTACAAAGAGCAAACTCTAGACTTCATCATCAAAGCTAAGAACACATGTCTTCAAAATAGCTTCAACATTTCCTATTAATATATAATAGAATACTCATTTTAAAAACGAAGGAAGGAAAATTCGAGTAAACACAATATTGCAGATGACCTGAAGAGTAAACAATTCAGTGTATTAATAAATGTCATTTCACCAATATACTCTTTGCCTCGCCGGCAATAAAAACTATAGTTCTGTCATCAGAAATGTGCCCCTGAATGTGATCTTTGAACTTATTAAGTGATGTCATCATTGCTACAAGCCATCTTTGGAAGGGGTGGCTGAGGGACTCTTGGTACATGCAAATATTTGGTTATGATTATAAAGACAAAAAATAAATGTCCAGGAGTCTGAAGCTGAAATCACTTTTTGATTTTGTTAAGCACCTGCACGGGTAGCTTCCTTCTATGGCACCCAGGCAAAGTCCCATTATGTAATTAATAAAGAATAAATAGGTGCCAATTAATCTCTGCCGGCCCCTCTCAGCTTTTGTTGTCTTCTCTTCCCCTGCTCCTCAGAATAAAACTGGAGGTCCTTCCTTAAACGTTATTTCTACCATATAAAATAACCGTGTGTACATATGTACATACATGCATGTCTTTTTCAAGGACTGGGTAACTCTTCATTTTCTATCAAATAATCCTTCTTCATATACTTAGTTCCCCTCACTAACCTCCACACTTCCAAGTAAGCATCCTTTAAGGACTTCCTACTCCCTTCATCAGAATGCTCTTCTATGCTTGAACTCCCAGCGACCAGTGAGACCCCTCTGGGACTGACCCTCGCCTCTTGCCCACCTTGCTGTATGGAGCCACCTGCCCTTTCTGCACCCCCCGACCCGCTATTTCCACCCTCGGCGGGCAGCTCCTCCATAGCAAAAGGTAGCAGGTCCCCACTTGACTGCGGTTCCTCTCCTGCTGCCTGTGATTCCAAATCCTCGTAGTTACTCTGCCTTCTGGTCTCCACGAATTTGGCCACGCAGTAAATAATGGAGCCTAGGGTGTTCACCACGACTCCAGCAATAAACAGAGAGGTGGGCTCCACGTCGCTGAAGGCCACCATGCCCACCGTGATAGTGGCTATGCTCTTCACCACGCCCACGAAGCTGGTGGTCACCGCGGAGTTGATGTAGGTGCAGTGCAATGTGGTGAAGTTCATGGCACAGCCGATCAGGATACAGGCCACGAAGATGGAAACCATGGCGGGGTCCTTCCAGCCTGGAAAGGTCCAAGCGTGGATGGAGTCGGTGCTGGCGAATGAGCAGATGACCAGCAGAGGGGTGGCGGAGACCGCGATGACATACTGTGCGGTGAGAGGCCCGTGCTCAGTGTCTGCGCTCGCCTTCTGGATCAGCACCAGGTAGGCGGCGTGCACCAACACCGCCAGCACGCCCGTTACGTACCCAACGGGGTCGCCTGTCAGGTCGCCAGCTCCTGAGCGCACCAAGACGGTCGAGTCAGCGCGGGAAAGAAAAAGAGAGGAGACACAGGGTTGGTGTGGGTGGGCATCCACTCCGGGAAGCATGTCGCGTTGGAAAAACATGCTTAGCGTCCCACTTCTGCCCACGAATTTCCCGGGTACCCAACAGAAGCCCTTCGTGCCTCCATTACTGTGTCAAAATGCGACAGCCAAGCCCAGTGTCTTCCTTTAGCCAGGATGAAGGTCACCGCGAGCTAAGATGCTCTCGGGGTGGGCGCCTTGGCATCTCTGAACCGGCACGGTGGTCACCTGGGAGGGTGGTTCCTCCACCCCGCCCCGTGGGCACCGGAAGGGAGACGGAACCCCAGCTAGTGGCCAAACCCCGGGCGCGGACTGAGCCCTGGAAAGAGGGTTTCCCCTGCGGCCCGCAGCTGGATCCCGCAGGATCCTCCCGGCTCCTCCTGGCTCCTCCCGCACCTGAGCCCCAGGCGGGTCCCTTCTGTGTAGTGCCCCGGTACTCCGAACGAGCCTGGGTCACCCAGGCTTCACTCCCATCTCCCTAGCTTCCCGACCCCGTGTGATCGAGGAAGTTCCCGGGCCCCCTTCCTTCCGGCTCAGTCCGGGGCCGGACTCCAGCGACTCAGGAGACTGACTCTCCATCCCTCCCGAAGGAAAGGGCTGAACCAGAAACACCCGGGTGGGGGCGACGCGCTGAGAAAAGGGGCGGGGGGCGGAAGCCGGGACACCGGGGGTAAGGGGAGGGCTGATGGAGGAGGCTGGCTGAAGACTGAGGAAGGCTGCGCTGGGTCTCAGGAGCAAAGTCCCTTTTGTGAGCCCAAGGACCACTCAAAGCTCTCTGCCTCGCTCTGCCTCAGTCTCCCAGTTTGGCAGTGAGGGGCGTTGCACCGAGTGGTCCCCGCTAACTCTACCGGGAGGGGAGGGTGGACCGGGGGTTGGCGCGGGTCCCGCTCACCTGCCAGGGCGGCGCCGCAGGTGGTGATGAGTACGGCCGCCAGCACCCCTGGCGAGGGCGCGCCGTTCTTGAGCACCAGCACGCCGATGAGCATGGTGACTAGGGGCAGGCAGCGCTTGAAGACTACGTACATGGGCAGGCTGAGGCCGCGCAGCGACCAGAGAGTGAGGCTGGACTGCAGCGTGGAGAGCACCGCGACCCCCGCGAAGGAGCGAGCCAGGCTCAGGCCGAAGGGGGGCACGGCGATGAGCCCCAGGCGCCGCAGCAGCTCCAGGCTCAGCGCCGCGGTGGAGCTGGTCAGGCACTGCACCAGGGTCAGGAAGGAGAACTGGTAGCGGCTAATGAGGAACTTGAGCAGGATGTTGAGCGAGCCGGAGAAGACCCCGTGCGCGATAGCCACCGAGATGCCCAGCACTCGGCCCCGGCACAGTTGCCGCATCGCGCCGGCCCCGCCGCACTCGCCGGTGGCGGAGCTTCGGAGTGGCGGGAGGGTAGCGGAGAAGCGCGGAGCGAGGGCGGCGGGGGCGCGGAGTCGGCGGCGGGGCGAAGCGAAGGGCAGGGAGTGCGGGCTAGGTTGCCTAGGGCAGCTCCAGCCGGGCGTCCTCGCAGCTCGGCGGCTCCGCGTGCGACTGCCCCGCACCTCCCGGGAGGCGGGGGCGGGGGACTCCGAAAAGTGCCAAGGGTGGGGGACGGGTCTGCGAGGAGTGGCGGGAATCCTAAGGACCGCGACTTGGAAGTAGGTGAGGAGCGGCGATGAGTCGTGTCCCGCGCGGTTCCCGGGTCAGGCAGGGCTCTCTGCGGAGTGCGGGCTGGCGACTGGTCCACTGGGCGGGCTGCCCTGGGGTTGGATGAGTCTGCGCCCCTTGGGCTCCCCGCGCCCACCTGGGTCGGCTGTCGGGATGCGGCTCCTCTTTCCCTCCCACAGTGGCAGAACAGTGGGGTGCCGGCTGGGGGATCCCCTGAACAGCTAAACACGGTATTAGAAACAACAGCGCCCCAGCATTGACACCGTTCATTGGTCGCAACAAGTGACGGCGCCCCCAGCCCGGTGGCCCGCGAGTTGCAGCGGATTTTCCACCCAAGGTCTCTCCCAGCGATGCACGGGAAACAGACACGTCGGTGCTGAAGGGCGGCGGGAGGGGGGCCCTGACATCAAGATCCCAGTGCCTTGAAAGAACCCGCTGCCGGGAGAGCTTTGTAGCCCGGAGGCTGACCTTTTCTGGTGCCAGGCGAAGAGCTTGGAGTCTGCACCCCTCCCAGCAAAGGTCCTGGGATCGTGCATGGCCCTGCGGGAGCTTTCTCATAAAGGATGGCGTCTCGGCAGGGGATCATGGAAGTGGAGGGACACATTTAATTTAGGCAAAGAGACAAAAAGGGCTAAACAGCAGAAACTGGGGGTGGGGTGGGGAGGATGGGGGATGACGACAAGCAGACAGTACTAGTAGTGGAGGAGCTTGGAAGGGAAGCAGCCCCAGGGGTGGAGGGGTAGCGCCAGAGTCGTGATAAAGGGGATAAAGTAGGTGGGTGCGGCAGCGATGAACCTCAGACTCTCCACCCTGTCTGGAGTTTCCGTAGAAATGGTTTTTGCATCCCAGGGAACCTGCTGCAGCCTGCTAGACAGTCATGGGCAACTTTGGGGAGTAGGAAGGTGTGGGTGTCGCTTTCCCTGGCCAGGAAGTACACCTATGGCCCTCAGTACTTGTGAAAGGTGCCTGTGTTCCTTTCTCCCTGTGAAAGCTACTTTTCTTTTTGTGACCCTCCCTACCCCCACCCCAAACCAGCGAGACTTTGATCTGAATTCACTTGCCGGGAAGTTATGCTCTGACCCACAACGAACTCAGCAGGAACACAGCCACTAGCTCGGCTTCTCTTAGCGCCATGCTAGTTCTCACGCTGTTGGAAATGTATAGCCAAGGCCAGGCTGTGGCTGCGAAGCAGGGAGTTCGAGATCTTCGCATTGCGCCCCTTTCAATCAGTGGGGTCTCATCTCTTAGCCACCGGGATTTCAAACTCGTAATCTTTAAACACCTCCTTGCCTGGACACATGGAATATACATATTTCCTCAAAATCTAGTATCTCTTTTTATACACTTCTATGCTGAACCCGATAGAAGAATACAGATGTAGAAACTGATTATTATTTCATCGTGGGGGAAAATCGTTAAAGCAGGAATCCCAGGTTCACTGCAGTTCCTAGTCCGGGCCAGCTTTTGTGCTGTGGATGCTTTGTGGTGAGAACCCACCATCTCAGCCAGTCCTCAGGCTCTGGGTAGCTAGTGCCCAGTGTCTAGTACAGCCAGCCACCTGCCTGTCCCTGACAGGTGTGCACTCAGGAGAGTCTGGGCCCCTTGGAGCTGACTTTGCAGGAATAAGTCCCAGATGCATTGTGCTGAACGCTTCCCGTTCCCCGGGGAACTCTTCGGTTTTATTACTGTAAGCTGTGGTTACACACTATTAGCTATTTAAGAGACTCTGGTTTTCAAGGGTTTAGTGTGTGTGCCTTAAAGGTATATTCGAAATATGCAGAGAACAGAGATTAAGACGAAACGTGAACTTTTTTTTTTTTTTTTTTTTTTTTTTTAGTTTTCAATAGGCGATTTTTCTCTGGACCACTCCGTTCACAGGGCCGCTGCTACAAGACATCCTATTATCCTATTATAAGCGAATATTATAAAGAAGTGGTTGTACAGACCTAGTTTTGGAATGATTCATTTCTGCCAGCAATTATAATTGCTTTCATTTGTGAGCCTAACATTAGGTGGAGGATTGGGGGCTGACTCAGCTACCTTATCCTTCTCATTTAGGCAAGACTATTTAGCTTAATATTTCTGGTCTAGAGGGTATGAAGCAGCAGATTTTCCCAGCTGTATTATATATAGTTTTCTAGTAGGACCTAACAAACGAACCCCATCTCCAACAAAATTAGTCACTAGATAAGTTCCTAAAGAAAATCAAGAAAAAGGTAAACACCATGGTATATTTAGCAAGATCAGTTGAACCAGAATTTGAATCTGAGGTCACAAAGCCATTTGACCAATTGGTATCAAGTTACCAAAGGTCTAGACACAAGCTCTTTATCTTTAGAGCTACTCAATAAATATTAGTGGCATAAAATCAATCTTTTAGTTCATTCATTCAGCAAACATAGTGGGCAAATATTCTGTGCTGGGCAGTCTGTTAGAAGGAGGACTGGAGGGTGAGCACTCAGCTGGTCCTTGGGGAGTCACACATGGGGAAGGGGCAACACCAGGAAAATAAGGCAGCAGGGGAGTCCCGCTGCAGGAGACAGGGACCCAGGAAGGCAATTATATGAGCTTGACAGGTAGCAGTGAAGGCTTTCTGAAGAAAGACAAATGGTTGTAAAGAAATTTCCTTTACCAATTTTAATTATAAATGTGGCTCATGCTCACTCATTGTAGCTCAGACAAAGGAAGCAAGCTATAAATAACAAGAAAATGTCCTCAATGCTCGCTACCCTCCACCCTACCCTGGCTCACAGTTGACTTCCCTGCAGCCTTTTATACATGTAATCATATACAACCCCGTCTGTAAAAAGTAAAATTGGGGAACTGGTGGCGCACGCCTTTAATCCCGGCACTCGGGAGGCAGAGACGGTGGTTCTCTGAGAGTTCAAGGCCAGCCTGGTCTACAGAGTGAGCTTCAGGAAGGCTCCAATGCCACAGAGAAACCCAGTCTCAAAAATAAAATAAAATAAAATAAAATAAAATAAAATAAAATTGGGAGATCATTCATTTGCACATACTGTTTGTCACTTTTAAAAGCACTTTGTCATAATCAACTTTTAACATAGTTCTATTCCTTATTCACAACCTTGTTGACTTCTTCCCTGGACTGTAGTTGGTCTTGGTGACCAACACAACATGACAGGAATGAGTATGTCACTCCGGGGGCTTCAATCTTGGATTTCTCTTGACCACTTCAGGGGAGGACCAATGCCCTCTTGAATCAACAGCTCACACAGCCTGCGAGGAGTCCACAAGGTGACTGGAGTCCAATTTCAGATTCTCATGGTTGAGTGAGCTTATAGACTGAGCCATTATCAAAGATACTCTTAAATCTTTTTCTCTCCCCCCTTCTTCCTTTTCCTCTTTCCTCCTCTCTGGCTGACTCCCGACCAGCAGAATGAACAGCCAGACTCAGGATTCTTCTCGGATCATGCTTTATTGGAGAGCACTCGGTTGAGGAAAAACGGGAGGCAAGAGAGCCTCTAGGTTGAAGGGAGAGCGGGAGGCAAGAGAGAGAGAGGTCTAAAATGGTGGCTGCTTATATAGGGAGATGTGATGCGACTCACACCTTGATTGGCTGCTAAGTCCCGCTGGCACCAGAGTCCTCGGGATTGGTTAGGGACACCTAGGTTATTGCGCATGCGGGAAGCGCCTGGACGCTCAGTCCTGAAGCATTGCCAAATATGGAATTGTTTACCTCCAAACTGCGAGGATGCAAGCGTATGGCTCCCTGCACTCCTCCTCTTGTTCCCCTTCTTCTCTATACTAGGAACTGAACTTAGTGTCTCACATATACCAGGAAAGTGTCTTACCACTGAGCTATATCACCAGCCCTTTAGAAAAAAGCTTCCTCTCTAGACAGGCATTCAGGTTTTATGAAATGCTGATACGATATGTTTGGACCTTTATACTTCTTCCAGGACATTCTGAGAATAGAGGAGGTGGAACATCAGGGTCACAGGGGAACTTACAATATTGACTGGTTGCCAGATTGCTTACCAGAATCAGTGTATAACCACACTCTCAGTGTAACCAGCATTGGATTTTATCAGTATGTTAAATGCCGGTCAAAGCAATATGCAGAAAAGGGAGCGAGATCTCACTTTCATTAGTGTTTCCTTATCATCAGCGAAGAACTGTCAAACATTTTGAAGGATATCCAACATTCTTCCTACTCCCGTGAACTCTCCATCTCTTCTGTCTACTTTTGTGTTTTGTTATCTAGCAATTTTTAAAAAGATTCATTATTTTTATTTATGTGCAATTGTGCATGTTAATGCCATGTGTGTCTGGGTGCCTGAGAGGTCAGAAAAATGTGTTAGATCTCCTGGGATTGCAGTTACAAGCAGTTATCTCAAAGTGGGTGCTAAGAACTGAACACAGGTTCTTTGGAAGAGAAAGAAGGGTTATTAACTGATGGACTATCTCCCCAGCCCTTGTCTAGTGATTTTTAAATGTTCTTTATAAATTCTGGAAACCAAGGCTGGGGAAATGGCTCAGTCACTGAACCACGATCATGGGGAATTGAGTTTGGTTCCCCAAACCCATACACATATAGTCAGATGTGGTGGTGCACACTTGTAATCATAGCATTGGGGAGGTGGATACTCACCCAGGTGACAGCCTGGCCTCCCCACTCAACCAACCTGGCCTTATCATTGAGTTCAGTGCCAGTGAGAAACCCCATCAAATACTAAGGTGGAAGTTATCCTTTGGCCTGCATATACATGAGCACCTGCACGAACATGAACATGCATTCACACACACACACACACACACACACACACACACACACACACACACTAATAAACTCTGGCTATTAGCTAACAGGGGCTAATGCATCCTTTAAAGTATATCCTTTCTTTATGCCCTCTCTCCATTAGCTCTGCTAACCGTGTGTTTGCTATTTTAGAATTTGCTGTCAATCTTTTTCTTTAGTCATGTCATGTAACTTTTAAAATGATGAGTAAGAACTTGCCAAGCCAAAGGCATAACACCTAAGGTACACAGACTAGCTTGAGCAAAGACAGAACTGAAAATTGCATGATTTCCATGGGCTTTTGTGAACATGCTGGTGTTGCTGGAGGAGCCTTGCTACAGGCAGCCACTGGGACGGAGCTGTCCAGTTAGTGGAACTGAACTGTTTCTTGTAGGCAATCCTACTTGCAGAGAAAGGTTTAACACTGAAACTGAGATGCTTCTGCTAACATTTTAGATGAGTCTTTGGCAGCAGCACAGAGGAGGGTGGCTATGGAGGTACAGAACTAGAAATAGAGTAGCTACTTAGAGAATGGTGACAACTATTCAGACAGGCTGGGGTGATGGTGCTTGAATTGGAGGAGTAAAGGGACAGGACACAGAGTGATCTGTTCAGTGTGTGTGTGTGAAGAGGGCCGAGGAGTTTGAATGTAGGTCTTTAGTTGACCTAAACTAATGTTTAACCTGACTCTTCCTTGGCAACTAATGAGAAAGCACACACAGGAGGAAGCTGCTGGTGTAGTCGGCAAGATGATTTTGGCAGGAAGAAAATGGATTCACAGGCTCATGGGAGAACATGCAGAGGAAGGCAGGAGGCAACCAGTATTCAGTTCATATGTACAAAAGTTTCAAAAACACTTTTAAGGAGATTGGTGTATCTAAGAAGAGTTAGTAAGTTATCACTAAGGGTTCATCTCTGGAAAAGCCAAAATACTAAGGGATTCAGTGAAGAAGTGTGAAAGACAAAAGCAATATGACCCAGAGTGAAGATGGACTCCAAAGGGTCACCCAAGCTCACACTCAATGTCTTCGCCATTTAGGCTGAAAAATGTAATTTTGTTAGTCCTCTCAAAATGGTGACATCTAGTCACCAGAGCTCACATCTCGACTCTTAGCAATAAAACTCATCTTATTAGAAAGGCAGTCATGTGGCAGGGGCAAAGGTTTAGAGTCTGCTATGCAAGGTTTCAATTCAGTTTATTACTTGCTGTCTCTTGTGACTCCAGACACCCTGGCTTCCTTGTCTAGAAAGCAGCATGGCACTAGGCAGGTAAGTAATTAAGATTAAGAAGGAATACCTTTAATCCTAGCACTCGGGAGGTAGGAACAGGTAGGACTGAGTCCAAGACCAGTCTGGTCACATAGTGAACTCCGGGATAGCCAGAGCTACATAGTGAGACCTAGTCTCAAACAAAACAACACAAAACAAAAATCCAAAATGTACTGCAAACGTGGAGCATGTCACACACTGCCCCGATGGTAGATGGGCCATGTGGTCCTTCACAGCAGGTGCAGGGGTAGTCTGGAAAGCAGGTAGGGTGGATGCTCACAGCAGGTGATCAGGACACCTGTGCTGATTTCTTCCAGGAAGGATTTTTCATCCAAAAGCTACTGAATTCATGAGCTACCAAGGTTTCAAAAAGCCCGCCCCTTCACTTTTAGAGCAGAATCCAGATGGGCCCCTTTTCATCTTTCAATACTAGCTTGAGAACCAACTGGTTAATACTCATAGACAAATGCCAAGAACCCGAACTATGTACCAGAAAGTCAGAGCATAAACAGCCCTCACATGTTGTAAGGAGGCCGCTAGTTAGTTCCCAGCTGCTTAATGCCGAAATAACCATACAAAAACTATATTAATTAAATCACTGCTTGGCTTATTAGCTCTAGCTTCTTATTGGCTAATTCCGATATCTTAATTTAACCCATCTCTAATAATCTGTGTATTGCCACATGGCTGTGGCTTACTGGATAAAGTTCCAGAGTTTGTTTTGGCAGGGCATCATGGCTTCTCTGTGACTCCTTTCTCCCAGCATTCAGTTTAGTTTCCCCCACCTACCTAAGTTCTGCCCTATCAACAGGCCAAGGCAGTTTATAAACCAGTGGTATTCACAACATACAGAGGGGAATCCCACATCACTCACATCCCTGAACACGGGGAAAATGGATCAAGAGATGCTAGGGAATTTTGTTGTCTTTGTGTTTTGTTTTTGAAACAGGGTCTCACTTTGTAGTCCTGGTGCCTCAAACTCACTGCATAGCCCAGGCAGCAAGCTCCTCTTGCTGCACCCTCTCAAGTGCTAGAAGTCTAGGCATGCACCATCACACTTGGCAAACTTTTTAAAAGAGCTTTCAGTTTTGTTAATAGTTTTATACATGAATAATGTGTATTCTGATTATTATAACCCCCTCCAATTTCTCTCTCACCTCTGTTAAGCCTTCCTCCCTACTACACTCCTTCCTACATTCATGACTTTTGTTTCTGAGACCCACTGAGTTTGTCTGATCAAGAATTTGAAACCATCTGACGAAGCCTGTTTGAATCTTCAGTGGGTACTGAAGAAATGACTGTCCCTCCCCTAGAATATATCAGAAGCTAGTACAGCAGAGAGGGGGGAAAAAGTTAGCCTTCATTTTATTTATTATTATTGTTGTTGTTGAGACAGGGTTTCACCGTGTAGCCCTGGCTGTCCTGGAATTCAACTCTGTAGACCAGGCTGGCCTCAGATTCACAGAGATCCACCTCCCAAGTGCTCAGATTAAAGGTGTGAGCCACCACCACCTGGCTAATGTTAGCTTTTAAATCTTAAGGTTTTTGTTTCAAAAGATGCATGGTATATTCTTAACATAATCTTTCATATTCAAAGAAGAAAATAATTTCATTTCATTATAAATATGATCTTGGTTTACTACAGGTTCTACCAACACAGAATAACCACTGTGGACTCATTTTTATTGAGACACACCTTGGTGAGATGCTATTAGTTCCTGTGGAGGGAAAGGACAAGGGAACTCTGTATGCAACTCCGAGGTCACAACTGGAAGGAAGAGCTGAGTGCCCTGCTCACTACTGTCCACTGCAAAAGGAACTAGTGGTATTTCTGATTCAGGATCCAAGACAACAGGTGTCCTTGTCATGACATGATCCATTCATTTAAACAAATATGCTCTGAGTGTCTCCTATGTGCCAGACCTGGTGATAAGACAGTCTGGGTCTTCAGACCATGGACACTGAGCTGCATAACTGATCATGCTTCTCATTTATGAAGTTGGAAGCCTTAGAAGCAAGTCTTTGGTCCAGTCAGCAGCAACTTACAGAACACCGTGCTTTCCATTTCCCAGCCCTGTTCTGGCTCCACTTCGTCTCATGTTCTACTTCTAAATTTATGCTGTTTCGTTTTGTCTTAAGCTGTCTTCATCTTGTTTTCTGGAATAAGACATAAATTTGTATGGCATATACACTTGGATTCATTTTTGTTCTGATTTTTACAAGTATATTTTGTTCTTAAAATTAGGATATCCAGTTTTCCTAGCACCACTTATTAAAGATGCTGTCTTTCCTCCAGTGTGTATTTTTGGAATATTTGCTAAATATCAGATGGCTGCAATTATAGGCACTCATGTTTGGGTGTTCTATTTTGTTCTATGAATCTATGTGTCTGTTTTTGCACCAGTACCATGCTGTTTTTTTATTTACTATAGCTCTGCAATACAGCTTGGAATCTGGTATGGTAATCCCTCCAACACTGTTGTTTTTGCTCAGGATTGCCTTAGCTACCCTATAAACTTGGTTTGTTTTTTGTTTTGTATTGTATTTTTTTTTTCTATTTCTGTGAAGAACGTCACAGGGATTTTGATGGGGATTGAGTTCACTCTGTAAATGGATTTTGGTAGGATGGTAATCTTCACAATATTGATTCTACCAATCCACAAGCATGAGGGATCTTCTCATCTTCTAATTTAAGGGCTGATGAGCTAGCTTGGAGAGTTAAGGTGCTGGCCACCCAGTATGACAATCTGACTTCCATCAAGACCTACATGGTGAAAGCTAAGAACCTACTCCTGAAAGTTGTCCTGTGACTGCTACTCTCATATGGCACCCATGTACACACATACATTCACACTCAAAATAAATATTTATTAAAATTAATATTCTTGAAGGCTTAAGAATTAGAATTTCTGCCATTTCTATAAAGCATATTTGACATATAAAATATGCGCTATGCAAAATGCTTTGTTTTACTAACTTTCACTCTAAGCTTTTCCAACCACATTTGTAATTTCTTCATTAAGGGAGGTAACCAAGAGGGTTTAGAGCATAATTTAAAGCCACTTTAACGTGCATTAACTAGAAGACTTAGTAGGAGCAGGGCATGGGGGGGGAGAGATAAGGGATGGCCAAAGTCTCATTAAGTAGTCCAAGCTGGCCTGAGACTTGCAATCCTCCTGCCTCAGCTCTCCAAGGCCTGGGATTATAGGTGTATGCTGCCACACCTGGCTAAAAGTTCTGATAGTGAAGAAGTGGTAAGAGACAGAAATGTCATGGGTGCAGTACCTAAAAGGATTTAAATACAAATTTAAAAGTAAGCGGCTAACTCATGGCACTCTACAGTTTACAGCACAGCACCATCCTGAGAGAACTCCCTCTGAGTATATGTCAGACACATGGTGGATGCTCAGTAAATAACTGCCAAATAATGTAAACCTACATTAGAGATAACATATAAACATAAGCTACATCTACATTAAATATAAGAATATATCCACATACACAATACATTTTTAAAAGACAACCACATTAGGATGTCACAAAATGATACACAATCAAGAAATGCAGTTTATTTTGATTTTGTCAATAAGAATGGTTATATTTTAGATTCAAAATGACAAATTAAAAATGAAATATATTACTGTCCATGTAATCTACTAACCTCCCATATTTTTGTCCATTTTACAATACAGAGATAACATTTTAATAGACATTACAATATATGTCATAACAATATTTATTCTTTAGAATTGCAGAAAATATGGCTTATGTCTTACAATATAATACAATGTCTTTATCAGCTGCCTTAAAACTGATTTCAATGTAAGTTTGAAAATTCTGAAATCTCAGAATCTATAAAGGCCTGACTTATATTCTTTCGGTAGTTAATGCTTTGTTAAGTAGTTCATCGGTCAATATCCCAGTTCAGACTAGGGCAGCATATCTTAGCCAGGAACCGTGAGACAAGCAGGGTTATAGATCTTTATGGTTTCATCCCAGGAGCAGTCAGCTACCTACAAAACACAAGCAAAGTCAGAAACACATGCAGGTGCACAGATTGAAAGCTGGCAGCAGATGCCAGCCCCGGTCACTTAGCATGTGGTCACTTACTAGTAAGCACTATTTTAAATAAAATACACAGGGATCTGTTTCTGATTGAAAGTTAGTTCTCTTTGAAAGATATGTTTTGGGGACTATTTCCAAATGATTGAAGCTGCCTGTGCATTCCCTTCTTCACTAGAGAGCTATATAATTCCTTGCCTCCTGAGACAATGTTGAAAGATGCACTCCTAGCCTGAGAAATGAGACTATTTGCTCAACAGACAGTTTAATGTTTTTCTGACAGCAAAGACATAGGGAGAGAGCAATAAGGCATGATGGAACAATATCCAGCAAGATCCGAATACATGCCGGAAGGTATAAGCTGGTGTGGACAGACGTGACAAAATGGCTCATGTGAGATTAGTCTGGAATATACTCTAGGAACCAGAAGCACTTGCACCAGTGTCAAAAGCCTTCACAGAGCCATGGCATTCCAACTGAAGGCCCAGAGCTGAAACCAGCACTTAAAACCTGCTAAAAACAGTCCCTCAAAAAAGGCCAATTGTCAATCACTACTTGCCTAACCTTAAAGTCAGATTTGACACTGTAAGATACAAATATTAATTTACTCCCAGGTACATGTTTTCAAATGTTGAGACTCTCAGGTGAACACCAACAATATCACAAAGAAAAGATTTAAAGAAATGAGGTTTTGAATACAAAGTATCTATAAATTGTGTTTCTGAATCCCAATCCATTCCTCTTCAATTCAATTTATTATTTAGTCACAATTTAAAATAATTAAAATATGTCAAGGCCACTGAATTAACAAATGTTCCTAACACTATACTTGAATAGTAGTATAAGAACGATGAACACTTTAATGATAAGGGATTATATAGTCATTCAAATTAATGCAAATAAGGGTGGCATTCCTCTGTCAGTTAAACCATTTATTAAGTTCTACAAATTGAAACATATTTATAATAAATATAAGGTTTAAAAATCCAGTATTTACTGAGAAACACAAGCCCCTGAGTCTCCATGGATGGCACTATAGTGGCCTCTTGGGGAGCTTCCCAGAGTTATCATCAATACCAGACGCCTGCTGGAGCAGAGCTTCCTTCTAACCCAAGGCCTGCAGTCAATAAGGGGCTGGTTATCTTAGTATTTCACAGCACCCATCTATGGCCAACCTAAACAGCATTTTAAAACTGCTCATAATAAAGGCTGACAAAAAGACAAAGACTTCTAAAGTAAAAACCATTATTGAAGGGAGGGACAGCTAAACCCATCTGAGGGGTGGTATGGAAACTGAATATAGTAGAAGGTTCCTATAATGTATACATACACACACACACATACAGACAGACAGACAGACATGAAGATAATCTAAATGAAACTGCCAAATAATGGGGAAGACAGAGCCTTGACAAGGCATCTCTCATGACCAAAATTCCAGTATCAGGAATGGGTGAAGTCTAAATGAGTTCTTATCCCAAGACTTCTCATGGAAACCCCCAAACAACCTAGACTACAGTGAAGGCTATTGGTAGCTCTCCACAAACTGACAGCAAGGCCTTATTACTGATGACAACACCTACATAACTCACTGAACATGGAGAAGCCAAGCTAGTGACCACATAGAGCCTTCAGCTTTACATTCTAGCATCTTTGGTACAGGCAGGTACTCTGGATGCTATCAAAAGAGAAATACAAACACCTGTTGAAGAAGGCTGCTCATTTGTTTCCCAGCTGCCCAGACCAGAAATAACCACATAGAAACTATATTATTTGAAATATTGTTTGGCCAATAGCTTAAGCTTATTTCTAGCTCTACACCCTAAACTATCCCATCTCCAGTAATCTGTGCATCACCACAAGGTCGTGGCCTACCATCAAAGTTTCAGTGGGCTCAGGTGGCAGGCTCTGGTGGCGGCATCTGTCTCCTGTGGGCAGCTACATGGTTTCTCACTGACTCTGCCTTCTTTCTCCCAGAATTCAGTTTAGTTTTCATGCCTAGCTCTACTCTGTCCTATCACAGGCTAAAGCAACTTCTTTATTCATTAACCAATAAAAGCAACACATATACTTCCCACATCAAACACCAACAAAACTAAACCTTTCAGCCTACAAGAGTGACCTGCCTGCAAGATATGCTGGTGCAGTAGCAGCAGATAACATGTAGGAAAAACCAACTATCTGATTTAAGCTGATTTAAGGCCCACTCCATGAGATGGCTCCCCATACCCACTATGCTTGGGTGGCCAAGAACCTGAGATTAGATAGGCCAAGTACCTAGGGAAACCAAACTCAACTGTTCTGCTACAGGGACATAGAAATAAAATGACTCCTAATGGCATTCTGCCATACTCATAGATCAGTGCCTTGCTCAGCCATCGTCAGAGAAGCTTCCTCCTGCAGCAGATGGGAGCAAACACAAGTTCCACCATCAGGCATCATAAAGAGAGTGAGGGAGTCAAGAACACTCAATCCTAAAAGGGATCAAATCCTTCCCCTCAGAGCTCAAGGAACTGCAGAAGAGGAGAAGGAGAGAGTACAAGAGTCAGAGGGGATGGAAGACACCAAGGAATCGAGGACTTCTGGACAGCAGTGCTGGTACACATTTAAACACCCAGAGACTGAGGCAGTGTGCACAGGACCTGCACAGGTCTGCACCAGATGGGGCCTTAGAGACGCTCCCACTACCCTAGCCTTGTTCTCAGGTGGGGCCTTGGGAACAGCATCACTTAGGGTTGACACACAGCTTAGAGTCTTCAAACCCAAGTCCTTAACAGATTACAAACATTAGGAAGAGAAACATGCTGTATATACATTCTGGAGTCAGGGATCATTAATTTTAAGATTCTAACTCCTGACCTCAAAACTGTAAATGAAGACCATCCTCCAGCTGTGTGGGAAAGTCCTCTGCAGAAATAGCTAATAATATGCTGCTGGGACTGAAAACCTTAGACACAGATCACAGTGGATAACAATTTCCTTAACTGGGGTTTTGGCACTTAAGTAAGACATAGTTTTTTTGAAAGAACATTATTTGTAGAAACTTATTGTTGTTGACTAAAAGAAACTCAAATTTGGGGATTGCTGCAGGAGCTCCTTCCGCTCCTTCAGCCAATAGCCTTCAAGATACCAGCCCACTTGGGTGTGGTCTCATTTGCTTTAAAAAGCAGTGGTAGCCGTGTGCTCGCTCTCTTGCTTCCAGCTGTTAGACTTCATTCCTGATCACGCAGAAGGCTGTTGTCTGGGACAGTGATCTGCAAGTTTTTTCCCTTTAAATAACCATTTTATTAATCATAATTCCAAACTGGTGTGGGATTGTTTTGTGACTTACGCCTTCATCTGGCGCCCAATGTTTGGTTTTAAGTCCCCCCTGCCCTGCGCTCAGCTGCCGGCCACCAGCTTGGCTTGGCACAAGCCCTCCCTCAGCCACGGCCTGTGCATAGAGCCAGCAGTTCAATATAGAATATCATGCAGTGGCCTTTCTTGCTGCAGTTCTTTATATTTTCTCTTTACACGCCTCAGATTGGCTTCAAGTCCCACACACCCTATCATTTGCTTCCCCATGTGGATTTAAACTCCACATCTCCCAGGCTCCACAGGCCCAGACAGTCTCTGCCTGCCTGGTTTGCTCTTTTCTGAGCGTTTTTGAAATCCCCCTTGCAGCGCAGTGCTTAAACAGCACAAGTCAGAGCGCAAGTGGTTGCTGAATGCTGCAACCCCTCGGGGTAACTCTTTGTCACGTGGAGGCATATGCGGCTTCTGGGTTGCTGTCCTATACCCCTGGATTCTGGCTTTCTGGTTCCGTGTATGGAATTGATTTAATTACATTTATTTTGTTGAGCAACTCATATTTCCCAGTTTTTAACAAATACTAAGGCAGACACTGAAACCGGACCCTGTTTCTGTCATCTTTGCATTGGCTCTCTGTGACTTGGCAACAGTGCCACCTGCTGGATAATAGGTAATATGGCAGTTTTCATTTCCATTGCAACTTTTACTGCTTTCTTTACTAATACAATGGATTATATCATGCGAGGTTTATATGACTATGGGAATACCTCAATTTACTGGTTACTAGGTTTCAGTTTTCTTCTCCATATTCTATCATTAAGGAAGAATATGGCACTCCTAAGAACAATACAATCTTTACAGACTAATACTGAATGGCTAGTTGAAAGGATTAAAATTATTGAAAATCAGAGGTTATCTGAACAAGTGGATACTATGATAGGCAAAATTGACTCCATATCCAAGGGTACTAGGAAGTTATCTGAAAGGGTTCATACTGTTGAATTTGATGTTCAGAAGTTATCACAAAGTTTTGATAAGCTAACAGACAGAATGTACCTCCAGGATGGCAATCTACATGATATCCAAGAAAAGTTCAAGGAGGACATGTTATCTTTGAAGGGAAAATTAAAACCTTAGAATCACAGGTACAGAATGGGGACCAAAAAATTGATAACTTAGTGAAATCACTAGAAACATATGCAGGTCAGGAGATTCAGGCTTTATGAGAGACAATGATAAAAAGATTTGAAATGATTGAGGAAATTATTGGAGATGGTGAACAGAGTAAGAAGGCACAAGGACAGGATACAATATCACCACCACCTGTCAGAACTGGTTTACCCAGGGTTTTAGCGTCATACCCTGTAATTTACTCTGACAAAGTGTCAACTTCTAAAGGCTCAAAGGGAGCCAAAGAAACTAGATGGACACCAATAGGAATGAATGATCTAAAAGAAATTAAGCAAGGTGTCATTAATTATGGCTTACACTCTGCATTTGTTAAAGAAATGATAAGGACTTGGGCTTCTAATGTCAGAGCTACTCCCCATGATTTCTCTCAGTTAGTGTATACAGTATTGGATGATGGACCTTCCTTGATGTTTGGAATTTATTTCAGAGAAGAATCCAAACATATGGAACAGCAAGGAAGAACTAAAGGTGTGGAGGTTTCCCAAGATCAAATTCTTGGCGTAGGAGCGTATGCTGATCCACAGGTCCAAGCTCTTTATGACGAAGAAGTATTGTCCCTATGCCACAAAACAGCCTTGAATGCTTGGGATAGGATACATGAACCAGGGAAAAGGGTCGAATCATATACCAGGGTTAGGCAGGGACAGAAAGAACCCTTTACTGACTTTTTGCAAAGATTAATTAAGGCTCTGCAAATAGGAGTAACAGACCCAGAAGCTAGATGAATAATTCTTGAATCTCTGGCTTTTGAAAATGCAAACTTAGAATATAAAAAGATAATTGGGCCTTTAAGGTCTAGATCAGCACCTATGGATGAATGGATTCAGCATACGATGAAAGTTGAGACATTTGGCTATAATGATGAATCTTGGGTAGGAGAAGCAATTTCCAAAGCAATGAGGAGACATCAAACTGCCAAATGTTTTAATTTGTAAATTAAAATGGTAAATGGTAAATGTAAATTAAATGTAAATGTAAATTAAAATGGTAAATTAGGACATCTGAAATGGGATTGCAGGCAAGGAATTTCTAGGAATAATATCTCCTCTGAGAATAACAAAAATAGGAGACCTCGGCCTTCAGGTATATGTAGGAGGTGTGGTAAAGGCCGACATTGGACCAATGAATGCAGGTCACCAACAGACAAGGCAACTCAATACCATCAGGAAACCCCTTGAGTGGCCTCTCGAAGGCCCCCAAGCCAAAAGTGGCCCAGTCATTCCCAGTTACAGTGGAGAACGTGTCTCACCAAGAAAATTAAAAAATCCAGTGCCTTCTGTAAAAAGAAATACTGTCTAAATGATTGGTTAAATGTGGAGGATGAGTCAAAAAATCCAGTAGGACAAAGTAAATGTATATTTTGGCAGACTTCAATTAACTCCCTTCTAGCTTTCAGCCTCAGACACTGACTCTCTCTCTCTCTCTCTCTCTCTCTCTCTCTCTCTCTCTCTCTCTCTCTCTTTCTCTCTCTCTCTCTCTGTCCCACTCTCTGAGAGCAGCCAGTCCCAGGCAGAGATGGCTTCCGGTCCCTGAGCCCCAGGCAGGGTGACATGTGGCTGGTGTGCTGGGTGGGAGCGAGAGACGGATTGTTTTGCGGCATTATCTGGTGCCTTAACATTTGGTTTTAGAACCACCCCCACCCCCATCCCCTGGCTTGGCTGCCTGCCGCTGGCTCGGCTTCTTGCCCCCAGCTTGGCTTGGCACGAGCCTTCCCCCAGCCACGGCCTGTGCATGCAATCCCACACCAGTTTGGAAATTATTATTAAAAGGGGTTATTTATTGGAGGGGAAAAAACCTTACAGATCAATGTTCCAAACCACAGTCCTCTCGTCGCAAACAGGAAACAGAGAGTCTAGCAGTCTGAACGGGATCCGGAAGCAAGAAGAACAGGCGGAGGGCTGCCTCCACTTTTTAAAATGAAAGAGACCATGCCCCAGTGGGCTGGTACCTTAAAGGCTATTGACTGAAGGAGCAGAAGGAGCTCCCGCAGCAATGTTCCTTGCTTAATATTGTTTATGCTGATTGTAATTCTAATCTTATACTTAATATCTGTTCCTAGTGTATATTGTTTTGTATTGGGTTTAGAACTCTCTTACTTGAGTCAGTCATTGTCTTTGTCTCTCTTCCGAATATGACCACATTTCATAAATCTCTTGCACTCTGCATTTTCTAGTGCCTTGATTTCAGTAGATTGAAATTCATCACTCTTACTTGATATCCATAATTAAAAATCTTTTGTGCCTTGATTTCAGTAGATTGAAATTCATCACTCTTACTTGATATCCATAATTAAAAATCTTTTACAAAAAAAAAGAACTCTCTTACTTAAACAAAAGGGGGAGGTGCTGCGGGAGCTCCTTCCACTCCTTCAGCCAATAGCCTTTAAGATACCAGCCCACCTGGGCGTGGTCTCGTTTGCTTTAAAAGCAGCAGTAGCCGCGTGCTCCCTCTCTTGCTTCTGGTTTCTGGCTGTTAGACTTCATTCCTGATCGTGCAGAGGGCTGATGTCTGGGACAGTGATCTGTAAGTTTTTTCCCTTTAAATAAATAACCATTTTATTAATCATAATTCCAAACTGGTGTGGGATTGCTTTATAACTTCTGCCTTCAGGGGATTAGCTCACATCTATAATGACACCTCTCTGCACTCAGGATGTAGATGCAGGAGATTAGGAGTTTAAGGTCATCCTCAGCTACATACTGAGATCAAGTCCAACTCTCAGGCTACATAAGACTCTGTTTCACATAAAACAAAAACAAATTGTCAGAGTATATATCTCCTCCCCAACAACTACCAATTTTGTCATAATTATTTAATAGATACTTAGGAAAGAATTCTCTTCCTTCTTTGATGAAAAGGTAGCAGTGGATGTCACTGATATAATGGCAAATATTATATGCAATATTTTCATTTAAAATCTAAGTTTGACAAGGAAGAGAATTGTAATCCCAGAGGCAGAATTGTGAATCTGATGGTGTTCTGGTATAGTACAGCCAGACTCTTGTCTTAAAAAAAAAAAAAAGATGAAGCATGAACTGTCTTTAGACAGACCCCCATCCCTCCCCAAAGCACTCCTAAAACCGAGGTCTGTGTCTTCCACCTATTCTGCATAAGTTAAATCCAGAACTGGTATTCAAAGACATGGGGTAACACTACCAACTATTTAAGCTATAGTAACAATTATTACTAACAATAATTTAAGTTATAACAAGTTAATGTTGCTATTTATCTTATCTGAGGTTTATTATATAATAATATTGGAATCTGTTGGGTTCCAACTGGCCTGTGGTGGTTTGTATATTAGCCCACAGTGCCAAATAAAATATATAATGAGTTAGCAAACTCCAAACTAACAAAAAGCAAAATCTGCTCTTGAGGAAACACCAGCTTCAGACAGCTGACACTGTATGCTTTGTGTCAGCCAGAGACACGGAAACATGCTGGAGGACTGACTAGTTTCTAACAGCATTCATGGATAGGCGTAAACTATTTAAGCTCTTCTTAATGTGGAGAATTAGCCAGAAAGCACATGTAGGTATCTGCTGAGCCGGGGACAGTGGGAAAAGGGAAATGTCTGGTCAGGGGATAAGGAAGACTGAAGGAAAAGCCAAACCTCCAAAACCTCCAGCTCCAAGTCAGCAACTAATTTTCTCATGAAAACCTTAACTTTTGGACATGAGGCCTTTTTTTTTTTCCTTCTTCTGAATATGCTCCAGGGTTTCTCAGGGGCTGGCTGCCACGGCATGTCTCCATCTGACCCACTTTGCTTATAAGATAAGTATATGTGGATGCTCAAGGTCAAGAACCTCAGATTCCACAGCCTCCCAGGCATCTCAAGTAGAAATGTATTCTTTAACTCATCCCTTAGCGCTTGTGGATTTCTTTTAACCTGAGCCCCACATACAGAAGAATTCAGAACTAATGACAACATTAGAGATAAAATGGTGATTTGTCAAAATGCTACATTTTTGTACTTACTGTAAAATTTGAAGAGAATTAATCCATTTCCATTCTTTTCAAAACCTGCAACCTCCCAAGATAGTGAAAATAATTTAAAGGATTTATGATCTATGCCATGTAAGTTCCACTGTAATGATCTCATTTTCACTTTTATGCATTAAAGTAGGCATTTCCAATTTTAAAAATGTTATGCTATAGAAGTAAGAAATACCCATTATTGTACTAAATGGTCAATTTCTTTAGAACATCCAATGAAGCATTATCAAAAAACTGAATGGAAATTAATTGTTCATCAATACTAGCTAAATATGGCAATGGCATATACATCACAACATCACTAGAGATAGAATGCTTGAGATCAATAATATTGATAAATATTTCAGCACTTCCTGTGTGCTAATGAGGAAGCATGCTACACAGACCCAAAGATATGAGTGAAACAAATGTGTTCAATAAAGAGTTCATGACAAAGACTCATCTTTAGTAGATCAAATAAAATATCAGAGAACAGGGCTAGTGATAGCTCCTCACTTAACAGCACAAGCTATTCTTTCAGAGGGTTAGACCAGCACCACTGAGCAGCTCACACCATCTGAAACTGTGGTTTCAAGTGATCAGACACTCTCTTCTGGTCTTGGTGGGCACCATGCACAATGTGGTACACAGATATACAAACATCCATACACATAAAATAACAAAATACATAAATAAAATAATAATTAAAACTAACAGTGCTATGGATTCAGCTTGCAGAGAATGAAACTACACTGGAAATGGCAGACTGCAAACATGAGCATTAGGAGCTAAATGTATACCTTTGATTTTATTAATTATTAAAAATACACATGCCACTGACACAGCAATCCATCTCAGATAAGGTGATGTGGCCATTCATGTAATAAAGAATCACCACGGATTCATCAAGAGATTTACTTTACTGACAACTTTTCCATTTCCTATTTATTACTATAATATTTTCTCTCAATTTTGTGGGCAATTGCTTTTGCCCTTGGGGAACTTGCTCAATCTACTGTAATTATCTGCATGACATATGGCCTCCTTAGCAAGAATAAAGAGAACTAACAGAAAAATGTAGAAAAAGGGTTTTGGAAAAAAAAAATCACTAATGGTCAGCTTCACATTTTGAAAAGGCAGCTCAATCACTGTTACCATGTGATGATCTTAGCTGTCAATTTGATGGGGTCTAGAATCAATTAACATGTTAGCCACTCAACACTCCTGTGAAGGACTCTTTTGAAGCAGGAATACCCACCCTAAATGTGTGCACCACCTTCTCATGGCAGCTGGTCAAAGGACAAGAAGAGGGAAAGTTGCTTTTGACGGCTTTTCCTACTCTGCTAGCAAGCTCATCCTGCTGTGCTGCACCCCTCTACTGGTGATAGAACCATCCGCTTTTTAGGGCTTCCAACAGAGACAGAAGAGCAGCAGCTCTCCAGGAACCCTCCAGGCTTTCCGTACAAGACTGGGCAAGCCGAGGCTCTCAGCTTCATGAGCCTCATGTTCATCATTATGGGATTTATGCAAAAGTAGAGTTGACTGATATGCTCTGAAGAGTCCTCTAGATTCATTCACTCACTCACTCATACAATACACACAGCACACAAATATCTAGTACTTCACATTGTTCGGTTATGTAGCTTCCAATATCAAAACATTTAGTTTACATTCAAAATATGTTTTAAAATTTAAAACAATTATTTCTAAATTAAAAAATAAAGGAGGGAAAAATGGAGGAGTGAACAGTATCAACCTTGGTGGCGAAAGGCAGAAATACATTGTTACAGGCAAAGGTGGAGGACAGTGAGGGAGTTTAGGAATAACAAATAATAAAATACAACTGTCTGCAACAGGGCTGCATAAGAAAGTAAGAACCAAAATTAGAAAGAAACACAGTTTATAGCACATCCAGGAGATAAACATTAAAAGTTCAGATTCTGCTCTAAAAATTCCCATTGAAGGTTTCTAGGAAAAGATGAAGTAATGGCAACTTTAACTGTGGGTCTACAAATCAAGACTGGCCTATAATCTACCATTAGCACTGAACAACAGAGCTAACACACTCTCAAAGGATAGACAAGACAGCAGTGATTCCATTGGTCCTTCTGAGTCAAGTAATAGAGTTTTCACGCTCTAGTATCCTGCATGCTTTAGAGAGACTGGTAAAGTAAAATCATAGATGTGATGCCAAGGTGAATTAGGGGATGCAAAGAAACAAGCAAATTCAGATGACTTTCGGGTTTCTAGATAGGCTCCACTGTTCAATCATCAACCAGGTCAGGAATTCTGGAGCAAAAGCAAGACACACAGACAGATTACACAGTGAAGGTAACTGGAGAAATGAGTCAAATAACTAGCACAGGATTAAATGCCCTACGCTGAAGCTATCCCTTGAGAGAAAATCATAACTTAGAAGTCATAATTTAAGAGAAAAAAATGCGACTATTGGAGAACAGCTGTTTCTGGAACGAAGTAAGAAAGAAACTGGATATACATTTAAAGACATAATGGCCAGTGGTGGTGCATGCCTTTAATTCCAGCACTTGGGAGGCAGAAGCAGAGTTCAGAGTTCCAGGTCAGCCTGCTCTACAGAGTGAGTTCCAAGACAATAGAGCTACACACACACACATACACACGCACACACACACACACACACACACACACACACACACACACACACACACACACACACACTGTCCTGAAAAAAAAAGATAAGAAAGCAAGAAGATTATTTGTTAGCTTTTAAACCACAGATGGGAATGATGGAGAAGGATGTCTGCAACTGATAGAAGACAGCCTTGTCTCCTGAGACTCTGTCACCAGAAAGCAGTCCAAAGGCCCAGCATTCCAAGATAGACTAGCACCAGATCACAGACTACACAGTCAAGAATTGATCCAGCACCCAATACCAGCCTGAGAGCAGGACATTGAGCACTTTATCTCCTGAATGCAGACTACGGGGTCAAGAGTTGAGCCTCGCTGTCAAGCCTCCAGTGCAGTCAGGCATCCAGCCTGAAAAAAAATCCAAAAAGTCCTTTTCAAAGCTGAAGAATACCAGGTCGTATGATGCTATTTAATGCGTGTATGAAATGTTAAGAGAAGAGCATAGATGTGTTAATACATATGTTTAGTGTGTGAAATATGAAGAGATATTTTATGGATAATTGATAAGATTAGGAAATGTTAAATGATAAGTTGGATTAATGTTAAGAAGTGTTTTATAGATAAGTGATAAGTTGTATTAAGGTTAAGAAGTGTTTTATAGGTAATGGATAAGTTGTATTAAGGTTAAGTGTTTTACAGATAAGTGATGAGTCAAATTAAGGTTATGAATTGGTTTTATGTATTAGGATTAGTAGGATTGATAATTGTGATATTGAATTGCCTGTGTGTTGCCCATCATCAATCCCCCACACCTATTATGATTGTAAACCCCATTGATGCACTGGATATTGAAGTTGCTAGTAAAGAATCATTATAAAGACAGTTCTCTTGTTTGGTCTGGTTACTCATTGATTCCTGGGGAGAAGGGCACTGAGTCCTCATAGTACTACTCACAAAGAACCTGGAGCTGAAACCCCACAGCTAGAGACACCAGGCATGAGTCAGAGACCTCTGAGGGAACAGACCCAAGCCAAAGACCTCTGCAGGACCAGGCCCAAGCCATAGACCTCCTCAAGAACAGGTCCAAGACAGGGACATCTGTGGGAACAGGCCTAAGCCAGTGACCTACTTTGAAGCAGGTCAGAATAACCCCCCCGAGATTGCAGAGAAACCACAGGAGCACTGAGTGACCTCTGGGAACACCGAGTGACCTCTGGGGTGACTGGAACCATGGCCCTAACTGCATCATGAGGATCAACCATCTGAGCCTTAGATCCACAGGCACCTGGAAGATTGATCACCAGAGACACAGCCCCAACTACACCAATCAGAGGAAAATATGAGAAGACAAGGTAAGAACACACTCAACACCACAAAGAGCAACACTACACCACCAAAAACTAAAACAGACAGACTTAAATACTCCAATATAGATGAAACCAAAAAATATCTAAAAAAAATAACTTTAGAAGAATATTTAAGGCCTTTAAAGAGGAAATGACAAATTCCTTCAAAGAAATGGAGGAAAAGACAAAAAAAAATTGGAAGAAATCAACAAAGGCCTTAAAGAAAACCAAGAAACTATTCAAAACCTGAGGATCAAAATAGAGACAATAAAGAAACCACAAACTGAGAAAATTATAGAAACGGAAATTATGAGAAAACAATCAGGAACCACAAATGTGAGCATAAACAGCAGAATACAAGAGATGGAAGAGAGACTCTCAAGAGCTGAAGATTCAATAGAGGAAATAGACTCATCAGTCAAAGAAACATTAAATCTAACAAAATCTTAACACAAAATATCCAGGAAATATGGAACACCATGAAAAGACCAAACCTAAGAATAATAGGGATAGAAGAAGTCCAGCTCAAAAGCACAGAAAATATATTCAACAAAATCATAGAAGAAAATTTTCCCAACCTAAAGAAAGATATCTATATGAAGATACAAGAAGCTTACAGAACACCAAATAGACTGGATCAAAAAAAAAAAAAGTTCCCTCACCACATAATAATCAAAATACTAAACATAGAGAATAAACAAAGAACATTAAGAGCTGCAAAGGAAAAAGGCCAAGTAACATATAAAGGCAGACCTATCAGAATTTCACATGACTTCTCAATGGAAACAATGAAAGCCAGAAGGTCCTGGTCAAGAGTTATGAAGACATCATGAGATCACGGATGCCAGCCCAGACTACTATACCCAGAAAAACTTTCAATCACCATAGACAGACAAAACAAGATATTCCATGACAGAACCAGATTTAACCAATACCTAGTCACAAACCCAGCCCTACAAAAAGTACTAGGAGGAAAACTGCAACCCAAGGAAGTTGGCTTCATCCACAAAATCAGACAATAGATGATCAGCTAATCCCAAAGAAGGGGAAAACACACACAATAACACCACCAACAACAAAAACTAAAATAACAGGAACTAGCAATCATTGGTCATTAATATCCCTTAATATAAATGGACTCAACTCACCTATAAAAAGACACAGGCTAACAGATTGGATATGAAAGCAGAATCCATCCTTCTGCTGCATACAAGAAACAAACCTCAACCTCAAAGACAGACATTGCTCAGAGTAAAGGGTTGGGTAAAAATTTTCCAATCGAATAGACCTAAGAAGCAAGCTATCCTAATAGCTAACAAAATAGACGTCAAACTAAAATCAATCAAAAGAGACAAAGAAGGATATTTCAAATTAGTCATAGGAAAAATCCATCAAGAGGAAATCTCAATACTGAACATCTATGCTCCCAATACAAGGGCACCCTCATATGTAAAAGAAACACTACTGAAGCTTAAATCATACATTAAATCCCACACACTAATAGTGGGAGACTTCAACACCCCACTCTCACCACTGGAAAAGTCTGTCAGACAGAAAATGAACATAGAAATAAGGGAACTAACAGATGTTATGACTCAAATGGACTTAATAGGCATCTATAGAACATTCCACCCAAACATAAAAAAAATGTACTCATGGAACCTTCTCAAAAACTGACCACACACTAGGTAACAAAGCAAACCTCCACAGATACAAAAAAAATTGAAATAACCCCATGTATCTTATTGGATCACCATGGTGTAAAATTAGAATTCAACAGCCAACACTAATTTCAGAAAGCCCACAAACACATGGAAATTAAACAATGCTCACCTGAATCATCAATGGGTCAAGGAAGAAATAAAGGAAGAAATTAAAGACGTCCTAAAATTCAATGAAAATGACCACACAACATACCCAAATTTATGGGACACAATGAAAACAGTGTTAAGAGAAGAGTTCATAGCACTAAATGCCTACATAAAGAAACTGAAAAAATTGCAGACTAGTGAGTTAATAGAACATTTGAAAACTCTAGAACAAAAAGAAGCAAACTCACTTAGGAGGACTAGATGGCAGGAAATAATCAAATTGAGAGCTGAAATCAACAAAACAGAACAAAGAAAACAATACAAAGAATCAATGAGACAAAGTTGGTTCTTCGAGAAAATCAACAAAACAGACAAACCTTTATCCAAACTAACCAAAAGGCATAGAGGGAATATCCAAATTAACAAAATCAGAAACAAAAAGGGGGACATAACAACAGAAACAGAGGAAATACAGAGAATTATTAGGTCATATTTCGAAAACCTGTACTGCACAAAATTGGAAAACTTACAGAAAATGGACAATTTTCTGGATAAATATCACTTACCAAAATTAAATCAAGACCAGATAAGCAAATTAAATAGGCCTATAACTGTTAAAGAAATAGAAACAGTCGTCAAATGTCTCACAACCCAAAAAAATTTTTTTAAATGAATAAATAAAAGCCAAGGGCCAGATGGTTTCAGTGCAGAATTCTACAAATTCTACAAGATTTGCAAAGAAGAACTAATACCAATACTCCTCAGATTGTTCCACATAATAGAAACAGAAGGAACATTGCCAAACTCTTTTTAATAAGGTTACAATTACCCTGATACCCAAATAACATAAAGACATTACTAAGAAAGAGAATTAGAGACCAATCTCACTCATGAACATTGATGCAAAAATACTGAATAAAATACTGGCAAACCGAGTCCAAGAACACATCAGAAAAATTATCCACCATGATCAAGTTGGCTTCATCCCAGAGATGCAGGGATGGTTCAACATATGAAAATTTGTTAATGTAATACACCATATAAACAAACTGAAAAAAAAAACCCACATGATCATCTCATTAGATGCTGGAAAAGCCTTCGACAAAATACAACATCCCTTCATGATAAAGGCCGTGGAGAGATCAGGGATACAAGGAACATAAAAAAAAGTAAAAAAAAGGCAATATACAGCAAGCCAACAGCCAATATCAAACTAAATGGAGAGAAACTCACAGCGATCCCACTGAAATCAGGAACAAGACAAGGTTGTCCACTCTCTCTATATCTATTCAATATAGTTCTTGAGGTCCTAGCTAGAGCAATTAAAAAAAGGAGATCAAGGGGATACAAATTGGGAAAGAAGTCAAACTCTCACTATTTGCTGATGATAAGATAGTTTACATAACTGACCCAAAAATCCTACCAAGGAACTTCCACAACTCATAATCACTTTCAGTAATGTAGCAGGATTCAAGATTAACTCGAAAAAATTAGTAGTTCTCCTTTACACAGATGATAAATGGGCTAAGAAAGAAATTAGAGAAACCTCACCCTTCACCATAGCCACAAATAACAAAATATCTCGGAGTAACTCTAACCAAACAAGTGGAAGACGTGTATGACAAACTTTAAATCTTTGAAAAAAAAATTGAAGAAGACACTAGAAAATGGAAAGATCTCCCATGCTCTTGGGTAGTCAGAATTAACATAGTAAAAATGGCAATCTTACCAAAAGCAATCTACAAATTCAATGCAATGCCTATCAAAATCCCAGCAAAATTCTTCCCAGACCTCAAAAGAACAATACTCCAATTCATATGGAAAACAAAAAACCCTAAATACTCAAAACAATCTTGTACAATAAAGGAACTTCTGTGGCATCCCAATCCCTGACTTTAAACTCTACTACAGAGCTACAGTACTGAAAACAGCCTGGTATTGGCATAAAAACAGATAGGAGAACCAATAGAACTGAATCAAAGACCCTGATATCAATCCACACACCTACGAACAACAAAGAAGCAAAAATTATAAAATGGGGAAAAAAGCATATTCAACAAATAGTGCTGGCATAACTGGATATCATGCAGAAGAATGCAAATAGATCCATATCTATTACCATGCACAAGACTCAAGCCCAAATGGATCAAAGACCTCAACATAAAACCAGTCACACTGAACCTCATAGAAGAGAAAGTGGGAAGTACATTTGAACGCATTGACACAGGCGACCACTTCCTAAATATAACCCCAGTAGTAGACACTGAGAGAAACAATTAATAAATGGGACCTCTGAAATTGAGAAGCTTCTGTAAAGCAAAAGACACGGTCAACAAGACAAAACGCCCTACAGAATGGGGTAAGACCTTCACCAATCCCACATCAAACAGAGGGCTGATCTCCAAAATATACAAAGAACTGAAAAAACTGGTCATCAAAAGAACAAATAATTCAATAAAAAAAATGGGGTACAGACCTAAACAGAGAACTCTCAACAAAGGAATCTAAAATGGCTGAAAGACACTCAAGGAAATGTTCAACATCCTTAGCCATCAGAGAAATGCAAATCAAAACAACTCTGAGATTCCATCTTTCCCCTGTAAGAATGGCTAAGATCAAAAACACTGATGACAACTTATGCTGGAGAGGATGTGGGGAAAAGGGAACACTTCTGCATTGCTGGTACAGCCCCTTTGGATACCAGTATGGCGATTTTTCAGAAATTAGGAAACAATCCACCTCAAGACCCAGCAATACCATTTTTGGGTATATACCCAAAGGATGCTCAATCGTACCATAAGGACATGTGCTCAACTATGTTCATAGCAGCATTGTTTGTCATAGCCAGAACCTGAAAACAACCTAAATGCCCGTTGACTTAAGAATGGATAAGGAAAATATGGTGCATTTACACAATGGAATACTATACAGCAGAAAAAAATAATGACATCTTGAAATTTGTAGGCAAATGGATGGATCTAGAAAACATCATATTGAGTGAGGTAACCCAGACACAAAAAGACAAATATAATATGTACTCACTCATAAGTGGCTTTTAAACATAAAGCAAAGAAAACCAGCCTATAATTCATAATCCTAGAGAACCTAGACAATAAAGAGGACCCTAAGAGAGACATACATAGATCTAATCTATATGGGAAGTAGAAAAAGACAAGATCTCCTGAGTAAATTGGGAGTGTGAGGTCCATGGGAGAGGATAGAAGGGGAGGAGAGATGAAGGGAGGGGAGCAGAGAAAAATATATAACTCAATAAAAACAATAAAAAAAAATCCTGATGAGAGAAAGAATTGTGGAAGGAATGTGTAAAGATTCCTAAATCTGTACCTGGCTTACACACTGTGAAAGCATCAATGAGCATTCAAAAGATCAGCAGAGATGCTGCAGAGCACAAAGGCAGGAGTTCTAAAGATAAATTAATACAGAAAAGGAATTTCAGTTATGTAAGTGGGCATATTACAGGCCAAGTATCCCAGACCTAACAACAGAAAAGGGCTCTCCCATTCAGACATAATGAGGATAAAGGAAGAAAGAGGAAATGCAAGGACTGTATGAATCATGATCAGAAAGAAAAATATCAAAGAAAAAATGTCTTAAGTGACAGTAACTAAGCTAGTTAACAAGCGAAGACACAGAGTATTTCTCAGCAATTGTCCTGAAAGAGCACCCCTAGACATTTATTTGTCAGGTTTGAAGCCTTTAAAGAGAAGATCTTACACTCTGTCAAGAAGAAAGGTGGTGTAAGAATACCTTTGGACCTATTTTTTTCAGATCGTTAAGAATGGAGACACTAAAAAGAACAAGGATTATAAATATGACTCACACGATCCTGAGAGAACAATCAGCAGGTCCCATCATTGCTAGATCACAAGACATTGAGTAGCTATAGAAAGACACTTGGAGGTGAGAGATACTTTCTAAGAGAATAAAATATGAACAAAGGGTAAAATCGTACTGACTTGCAATCAATGAATCTGGCCACACAAATTCAAGAAGGGTAATTAAGAGACATCAAAACTCTCAACAATGGTGAGCATGGCAAACTTTCCATAACTACAAATTCTTTGCAGCCCCTCACAGCTAGAGTGCACAGAGTGGTATGTGACTGCGAAGGCTAGTCCCAAGATGCCTTGCAGCTTTTGCACTGTCTTGGAAGCACACTATGGCTAAATGAAGCTGGGCTTCTCCAAAGGACTCATGGCCCATATGGCAACTGGCACTGCCAGACAGAAGTGAATAAGGTCACCACAGGTCACCCTGCTCTACTTAAGCTGCCAGCTGTCAGGAATCATATGAGGGACCCAGGTCCAAATGGCTGACTCAAACCTGCGAGCAAACAGAAAAATTGTTTTAAGCCATTAACTGTAGAGTGGTTTAACCAGCAAAAGAAATGTTAAAATGAGGGGGGTAGCAAGGGAGGGAGAGAGAAATAGGCACTTCTGTTTCTAGGGAATCATGCCTGGCACATCTGAACTGCGGGTTACAAGTTAAAGATCCTGCTTCTCCACTCCTAGCTGCTCTCAACAGGAACTATACTTCCTTAATATAAATGAAATTTGGTTAATCAAAGCTTATTGACACATGTCAATTGCCAGGCTACAGAGAATAGATGGCTTTGCAATAAAATCTCTTATTGTTGTGGTTGATTAATAAACCTCCTGTCACTTTTAATAACCTGGCCTATGATAGATCTTTTCAGGAAGAAGTGAGGAGCCACCACAACCAGGGACACAGAGGAGCTGTAGGTGCCACCACGATCCTGGCCTGGGTCTCACAAAGAACAGGAAATAAAACTATGTAACAATGGATAGTCAATGTACATTTGTATCTGATCCTTTGGTATTGCCTTGTTTCAATGGCACATTACAGCCTTTTCAAAGTTAGAATAGCAAGTAACTGCAATTCCCTTTATTTTTGTCTTTTCAAGACAGGGTTTCTCTGTGTAGCCGTGGCTGTCCTGGAACTCGCTTTGTAGACCAGGCTGGCCTTGAGCTCACAGAGATTCACCTGCCTCTGCCTCCCAAGTGCTGGGATTAAAGGCGTGCACCATCACCACCCAGCACAACTACCGTCTTTAAAAATATCAATAATGTTTCTCAGAAAAGGAGCTGGGTTATTAAAGGAATAATATATTTATACTAAAGACAATTCCATTCTATTTTCTTTTTTTGATAGGTTATTAAGTCACTTTAAAACAATTATTTTAGTGGTAACTTAAATGTCTGAAAGTGTCTCGGGACTATTTTAAACTTAGAATCAAGTCATTAAGTTCCCAAAATAAAATAAGGATAGGTGCTTACTTCAAGTTGGGTGTACAGTGGTGAAAAGGGGGATTTTCTTTTTAACGTTAAAATTCAGTACAAAAGCCAAACTCTTCCACCAGCCTCCAGCCCCACCCATTGCAGTTTCTTGCCTACACCCTTTCAGCATACGCTTGATGCCCCTCATTCCTCAGCATGTGATGGCATCCTGACCTGACCTTACAATTCCTCACGCTAAAACAATAGGATTTCTAATGAACTCTGAAAAAATATCTCAAGCTCTCAAGAGGACAGAAGAGGAAAAATACAAAGTTTATTAAGTAAAACAGAACTTCTCTTCTGCTTTCTTCTCCATCGGAAGCCTCCCATTGGGCCTGGAGTGTGGCGATGGGTGAGAGTCCAAAGAGAACCCATCTGCCAGTTGTCTGATTGCTTAGTGCTGCAGCCAGGACTGCAGGCCCCTGACTCCTGCCAAGCTCTGGGAACAGAGCTCCCCATTTCATCTTTCCCTTTTCCTCCTGCTTCAGGAACAGGCTAAAGAAAGACATGGCATTTTGAGGGACAGTTCCTTTTCCTGTCAGAGAAATCAGACTCTCCCTCCCCACCTTTGATTATCCAAGATCATCAGACAAGACAGACTGCCTGTGGCAACTAAACGATGCAAACACCCCAGCGTGGCTAGACAGGCTTCTCAGAGGAAAGCTTCCGGTCACTTTTCTGCATGCACTGTTCCTCACCCTCTTAGCACTCACATAGGTGCAAGGTCGGGTTAATCGAGGGAGTGCTCCCTAAGGGCCACATGCTCCACAGGAAGCCACCCTGAGGGCCACACATTCCACGTGTAGAGCTAGCTCTTAATTGTGCACATAGAAAAGCCATGAAATTGCACCCATTACCTCAGTGGGACTCTGGAGACTGAAATCTAAGCCACAAGTAAACTCTGTATGATGCTCCACTGTTTCCAGAAGTGGATCAGACTTTGAAAAATTCCAGAATCTGTAACAATAAAAAGAGAGAGGAGATAAAAAGAGAATGTGAGTCTAAAACACTTCTATTAACAGGAAAGATTTTTATCACAACAGGCTCAACTAATTCATAAGTGCAGCCCCCACTATTGATTTACATAAAGTATCTAATAAGGAAAGCATGTATTCCATTCTATTAGATCAAAGAACAAAACAGAATTACCATCTGCCAAGTTTTTTTTTTTTAAATTAATGTGTTCTCATTTTGATAGCTTGTAAAATGGAAGCTTAGAAAGTTTTTGTTTAGAAGCTGACTTGTTAAACTCTCCAAGGGCGTTTGGAATGAAAGACACTGCTTTCTTTCATAGGTGTTTCTAAAAGCAATCACGCCTGAAAACACGAATATTGGATCAGATGAACATTTTGTAATTTTTAAATTCTATTTCATTTCTTAACAAGTAACATGAAAAGCACTTAGGTTTAATTCACAGTTCAACAGCAATTCAATTTCTGTAAAATGAATCTGTTCTCTTGTGAACAGCACTATAAATGCTGAAACTCTCTTTCAGACATAGCCTGTCTTAGAGATTCCCCATCAATGTTATTTCGAGAGTCAAGCCAATATTTTATATTCTACTTCTCCTTTATAAACTGCGAATGACAATATTTACCATAATACAGCTCTGATTTTTGTTGTTCAGAAAATTTTGCTCTATTTTCAATACATAAAATAGTACTTGAGCTTCCTAAAGCTTTATCCGGCTAACATCTTTCTATTTATTCTAAACATGCTATGAAAACAGCACATTCAAAATCCTAGGAATCATCTCCTAATTCAGCTTTTCTAATGATATACAACATGCAACACGCTGAAGGCTGGGCTGGTCCCTTTGAAAGAGAGCAAACATACAGAACCAATAGTCACGGTTTGTTTAACCTGGTGGTATTATTTCCCTACTAAACACAGTGCTGGCCCTATTAAGTTCTGAAAAGGACTCTTGCTATGGATAATCTCCTGTGTGGATACCAGAGAGATACTGAACAAATAGCTCATTTATCTGATTACTGAGAGCTACGGAATATTTAGGGAGAGAATTTTACTTCTGAAAATGTGCCCTTCAAAAATAAATTGAGGGTAGAAGCCACAGACCACAGAAATGCTAATGATAGCTTTCTTGTTTTGGCATACTTGTTCCTAGACAGTGAATTGCACCAAGATCAAATTTTCTGAATGTTAATGATGTTTATATAAGCAAAAGACAACTTGTAATTGTACAGTCTTGTTTCTAAAAACAAGTTACACATTGATTTGCATTACTTGAGACAATAATCAGATGATTTTGCTTGTATCCACAATGTTCCAACCATTTATAATGGTTTTTAAAATATGCATTTAGCATGACAAAAATGAGTTAAGGGAAAATTAAGGTTAGGAAAGTAAGTTGGAACCTTCAATGAGACTAATAAATAGCAATACATCCCATGAAGTCACATGTGTTTGAAAGGGAGGAACTTCAGGATGCTGAGCTTCCTAGCAGTCACCAGGAAAGGAACACATCATCAGACCCTGAATTTGCATCTACAAGAACATTGCTCATCGATCACTCAATAAGAAAGTCTCTGTTGGGAAGTTATAGACAAGACTATGGTTTATAATGAAACTGTTATTAAGACATCTTCAGTCCACAGAGATGTGTCACCAGCTGCCACTTGACAGTCAATGGCATCACCCAAAAGATCTTTAGTGGTCAACTGACATCCTCTAGGTACTCAACTCTCTGATCTGTGCATTAGGTTTATTTCAGTAGATTAGGTAAGTCGTACCACCTTTATATATACTGCAATAATTGGCTTCTTATATTAGAAGTTTGCAAAGATAATAAAGAGCAACAGGTTCCCAGAATACAATTTGTTATAGCTGTTGCAAGCCACTTGAGGTAACAATGCATGACAATGAGAGTGGGCTTCAGGAAAAAGAAAATGCCTACCAAGGACACATGTGTGGAGCCATCCAAACGACTGTAAGTGTGAAGGGGTTGAGAGACTTCAACAAAGGCGATTCAGATATGCTCAGCATGCACGTAAACAGGCCGTAGAGGCCTCTGAGTCCTAAACCTCATCACAGCCACCATAAAAGCAGTGTTACTATCATGTATCTGTGTGAATTTATTAATAAAACAAAATCCCTCAAACAAAAATCATGTTAAAGTTCCTACAGTTTTAAAAACAATTAAAAGTTCTAAGTAAAACACCAAAACAACCAAGCCACCACCAAAAAAAAAAAAAAAAAAAAAACTCAAAGAGCATACATGAGAAACACTGAGGTAAAAATTAAGTGAAGACTGTAATCCAGCAGCAAATGGGTCTGTGAAGGATTTACTAAACATGGAGAAGTATGGCATCTAGTTTCTTTTCTCTTCTACTTTCTTGTTTCTCTTCAGTTTTCTGAGACAAGGTTTCATGTAGCCCAGGGTAGCCTTGAGTTTACTATATATCTAGGGCTAGCCTTAAACTCCCGATCCTCCTGCTTCTTCCTATGCACTAGGATGACAGGTATGTATCTGTCCCCCCACTTCCTATGTGCTGGGATGACATGACAGGTATAGTATGCCAAACCCCACTTCTGAAGTTTCAATTTTCTTAACCTTGAGGGAAACAGGAGCCAGGAAAGTTAAAGCACACCTACTTAATAATACAATTTAAAAAGTTTGTACACTAAAATGTATTTAAAAACATTGTTAAATGTGGTAAATTTCACAAACTAAATAAACTGAGGGAAAATGCCAGCAGACTATAATTTATCTTCAAGCTGCAAATGATATTTTTAATAACAGAAGAAATACTCGTATTACTTCCCTCAATCCTCTGCAATAGGAAAAGCAATACCTGTAATAGCAGCCATAGTGGGTATTTCAGTGAGCGCACTTCCAGAATGACTACACTTATCTCCACTCAAGCTCCACCAAAAGAGTGAGTTATGAGAGGCAAGTGTGTGTTTCTCCAGGTTTCCTCATTGTGCAATATTTGAGCAGCTGCTTTTTCCTTGCAGCTTTCTTCTGGACACAAGGCTTCACCACAGCAGAACAGGGGCTGCCCTGCCCTTTTCTGGTAGAAGCCAGCCATAGACACCATTAGCTGGGCAGATAAGACACACTGTTCTCAAGCGAAATGTTTGTTTTGGTGCAGCGTATACACTACTTGGTGCCCTTTTGTCTCTAGGCTGATAAAATCACTGACTATTTATGCTCTCTGATGGGAAGTAAATACTGGACAAAGACTCCAATGATTAAAATATGACAGAACTGTAGAACATTTTTCATTGAAATTGGAGATCCTATTACAAGTTACTTTTTGCCTTGACGCCACAGTTCTTCAACAAAGCAGTATAAAGCACTGTTCAATAGAACATCAAAACTATTTCAAGAATTAAGTAGAAGCTACTTTGTTTCACTGAAATGTAATCTAAAATATCTATAGTAACACTTCTGAAGTTTAGGCCACAGATGAAATCAGTAAAAACAAAGTATTCTTAAACCTCACCCTTTCCCTTGACCAACTACAGCCTGTGAGTTAGCTACCAATTCTTTATAACTCTGCTTCCACTTAAAAAAAAAAAAGACAGGGACAAGCTTTGGCTATTTTCAGTGTGTTGCCCATATTTTAGTGATGGCTGTATTTTCACGATTTTAAATGACACCACTGAATCACCTCCATTTGTGTTGATACTTGCCAAGTAGTCTCTAGAACAATGAGCATAAAATGTCACACATCTTTTCTATTCATTTAATAATTTATCAACAATCTATAGGCCCTACTACATGTATATTATGATGCTAAGTACCATAAGCCAAAGGAATATGGCTTAGCCTTGCTGCAGCTCAGAACTCAATGGAATAGACTGACAGATAGAACAGACAGCTCCCCGTTCTAGTTTTAATTGCCAAAGAACTAGGAGGTTAGTTCAGAGGTTGAGCATGCACTTAGCATTGATGTGAGGTCCGGGTCAAACCGCTAGCAATGAAAATAAGGAAGTAAATAAATAAAGTCAAAAGCTATAAAGACACATATGGCAGCAGAAGTGACATGTGCCCCTTCCTCTCCAAAGACAATGCAGTATAATGTAAGAATGACAGCCAGAGTGAGGGACAGTGAGCGTGGGTCTGAAGGCTGAGGACTAGTTAGACAGAAAGCAAAAATGTAATAAAGCATTTCTGCCTGGGTCAGTAGGAGCCTGGTAGTAGGTGACGGGGCAAGAGCAGAGAACCAAGCCTAGAACAGAGAAAGGGGAGGTGTGGCTCAAGAAGCTAACAGGGTCAGGAAGCCTCTTGTAGCCCAGGCTGACACTGAACTCACTGTGCACGTGAGATGACCTTGAACTCCTGATCCTCTTGCCTCTATTTCCCAGCTGCCAAGATTACCACCATATACCACCACACCCACCTAGGAAAAGTTTAAATTTCCAAATATAATATTACAAAGATAGTAAAGAGGGTTCCCATAACTCAAACAGTTATTTACCAGTGACATCTGTACAAAGTATAGTTGACTTTCCATTAAAAGTTGTCTCTAGGGCCAGGCATGGAAGTGTGCAGATGTAATCCCAGTACTCAAGAGGTAGAGATAGGTAGATCTCTGTGAGTTTGAGGCTAGCCTGGCCTACACATGGTATGGGAAGTCTGTCTGTCTATGTGTTGCCTTTATTGCTTAATGAATAAATGTTTCAGCCAGTGGCTTAGCAGAACAGAGGTAGGTGGGAAAAAATAAATTGAATGCTGGGAAAAGAGGGCAGAGTTAGAGAGAAGCCATGTAGCCCCACCAGAGACAATTGCCAGATGGAACTTTACCGGGTAAGCCACAGCCATGTGGTAGTACAGAGATTAATGGAGATGGGTTAGTGTAGGATATAAGAGCTAGCTAGAAATATGCTTAAGCTATTGGCCAAACAGTATTGCAAATAATATAGTTTCTAAGTGATTATTTCATGGTCTGGGCAGCCAGAAGGGAACAAGCAGCTTCCCCCAACATACACAGTAAATTCTAGGACAGCCAGGGCTATGTAGAAAAACCCTGTCAAAAATAAGAAAAAAAGAAAGAATAGAAGGAAGGAAGGAAAATGATGTCTCTAACCAGTATGAAAAAATGGACTTACTGCAACGAGTGAGTGAGCTTAGAGAGATCAGTAATCTAATGAGCATCAAGGGCACATTTGGGGACAGCAACGATGAAAAAAAGGGGGGATGTATTTGAGATATATTTAAATAGAATAAATGGGATGATTAATGGAACAAAGAAATTAAGAATGATTCCCATGTTTCTGGGCTCTATGGATTAATTTACAAATCTATCATGTTCTGGTAGCTTCTAAGCCCTTTGAATGGAGGAACAGAGTCTTATTCTTTATATTTCTTGCATGCATAAAGTGACTGGGCACACAGCTCATGAGAGCACAAAACTAGCATGTACAAGGCCTGGGGTTCAATGAAAACCAAAGTGCATGCTCCACAGACAGCCCCCCCAAGAATACTCACGAATGAATGAAAAGCAATGTCTACACTGAGCACATGATAGATAACAAAAGCTATCCTCACAAATACATTCCCAAATAATGGACCATGGGTTCATTACTTCAGCCATCCAAAACACAGAAACATCCCTCTAATCTGTTCCTAAAATTCCAACTGAGTGCCACCCAGGAAAAGCTCACTTAGGGAAAATTGGGGCCCAATGAACTAAGTTTGGAGCCACCATTTAAAACAATGCTTCACAAATGTACTTCAACAGATACATAAATGATAAAGTCCCCCTTAGACCAACAGCAATTTTGGGCAGAAGGGAAAAGCCAACAGTGCAGTGGTTCTTAACCTTGGCTACACTGAAATCAACTGAGAAGAAATGTCAAAAAAAAAAAAATCAATGAGTGAGTTCCAGCTGTAGGCGTGTAGAGTCCCTCCAGGTTCATGTAAGATACAACCCAGACTTTATATTGGGTAGAAGCATTACCCAACAACTGAATCACTGATTTTTTAAACCAGTGGTTTTCAAACTTAAAACTCACACCAGAATCACCTGGAGGACTTATTACACACACAGTCAAAAGGTCTGGAATTGCCCAAGAATTTGTGCAAGAAACAAGTTCCAAGTGACACCCAGGCTGCTGTCCCAGGATGGTACTGTGAGAGTCCCCGTCCCAAGGTTACCACTGGTGAGAATTTATTTAAACTCTTGCAACTCCAGCAAAACTCTGGAGAGGGACAAAGACCCAAAGGTAAACAGTGTTATTTCAAGTAAATTACTTTAGCAAACTATGACATGGCTTCTTTTCTCTACATTATTACTAGAAAATTATGAAATGCATGTTAAGTCCTCTTTCTTAATAATAATAAGATGATCCAAGACTGAGTTTCTCACTTTATTCAGTCTATCTCCAGCAAGACTACTCATTTAGCACAGTCTGGATGGTGCTTCTGTGTTGTTTTATACACTTACTTTTGAAGGTCTGGGGAGACACATTATTAGTAAAGAGCTTGTCATGCAATAATGAGGACCTGAGTCCTATCCCCATGTTAAGCCAAGCATGGTAGTATGTGCTTATAATCCAGCCACCAAGGGGACAAGGACAAGGAGCTCAAAGCAGTCACCCTAGCCTAACAGAGACCCGGGTTCCACTGACAGACCCTCTCTCAATAAACAAAGTTGATGGTTCCTATGGAAAGACACATGAAGCTGTCCTCTGGCCTCCACCTGTGCACACACATGCACACATACACACATAAATCTGCTTTTGATCATTACCCATATCTCAAGGTACATACAGATGAAAGTTCATTTCACAGCTAAGGGGAATAGGTCACAGAAAATCCTGTGATCCTTAACACCATACCCAATGAACAGCAGTCCCCAAGTGCACATTCTACTAGCACCATGTCCATGACCTTGCCTACACAATCCAGGGTGTTCAGGAGATCATACAGAAGCACCATCTAGGATTCTAGAGATAGTTTTGATTAACATTCTAAAGGCTCAAATAGGCTTGTATCTTGCATCAACTCAGTTTCCCTCATCTTTTCAAACTACATAGAAAATCCCATAAGCTAAAGCCCACACCAGAACTCCATTAGCCAGACAACTTACACTCAAACCAATACCCTAAAGTATGATGAGCCAGCATAAACGTGAACTCCCGTAACACAGAGTTCAGGAATGGCTTTCCTCTTGTAAGCACTGACTCCAAGCTCCCACCTACTGTGCTGTCTCTTCCTAACTTACATTGGCTCAACCCGTCAGCTCCTTTGTCACCAAACGAATTCCATTCTTTGGAGTGCACGTCAAGAAACTAGAAATCCCTGTGGTGGCGAAAGAAGTTAATTGTTGAGTGGCACATAAAATCCAGCAAGGTGAAGTCATGGGCCCACTATTTTAATTGTCTTATCACTTTCAGGGGAGCTTAAAAATAAAAATTGTAGCCTAACAAAACAATTTGCAAAGAGGAAAAATTCACCCACTCAAAAACATTTATTAGTATCTAATGTTTACTTATTTGCATAAATGGAAAGCTATTTAGCTTTTTGTTTTGTTTTGTTTCTAGAACTAATACTGTAACAAAAATCAAGTTTAAAACTGAAAAGCTCTAATTAATGTAATGTAAAATGTAATGTAAATAATGTAAAATAAAGTAATATAAAATAAATTAGTGGTTAATTTTGGAAAACTACATAACAGTTTTCAAAAATGACTTTTAAAAAGCCACAAATATCCAGAAACTACATCATGTTTATAAACGTTCAAGGTAAAACAATAAAAATTCTAGACTTAGCTTCTCTATCAAAATGAATGAAATATAATAGTTCAATTAAAACTTTAATCAGATCAATATTTTCAAGAGGCAGGCTCCAGTTCATCACAGTAAGCATCAAGCCCAGGAAGCACACAGCAGGCAGCCTGGAGTACTTGACAAATTAAAGAAAACCATTAGGCTGATGGAAGGCTGGCTCTGGGAGTACTCGTGGCTGCGATCCACAGGCATGCAGGATGAAATATCAAGAACACCACCTCTCAGCAAGAGGAGGTAAAAGAGAAAGTTTCCATAGAGTTCATTGTTTATCAGAATAAAGAATCATGAAACGTTTTTTGTGACTCAGTTTTAAATAAATAGTCTAGTAAAAAGGAATAAAGTTGGAAAAACTTCTTACAAAACAGTATCAACATCAGTATCTTGAACAATAATATCATAAGAACAGCCTATGTACATGTGGACTGTTAACTACTATGGGAAAGTGGGGACCAGGGCTAATGAGAATTCTGCAGAACAAGCAGATGATGCTGTTGAGCAAGTGTTCTTAGAGCATCACACCTACATAGTAAAAAAATCATTAAACTTATAGTCACTGTCCAGCTGTGTTCTGACGCTTCCTAGCTCTACCACATGAAATACTCAATGTCCTCATTCTGAAACTAAATAGTTATGAATTCATCCACCAGGGCTGTAAGGCGTAAGCCGTCTGCACAGCGTACAGTCAGTCTCCTTTCTTACCTTAACTCTCTACTCTGCAGACACTGGGCACAGAGATAAGGAGAAGACAGGAGAGCCAGACAGAGATGGGGGAAGAGATAGGAGGAGCCAGACAGAGATGAGGGAGGAAACAGGAGGAGGAGCCATATAGAGATGAGGAGGAGACAGAGGAGATGGGGAAGGAAACAGGAAGAAGAGCCAGATAGAGATACTGGAGAAGCCAGAGACAGAGATGGAGGAGGAGACAGAGGAAACAGACAGAGCCGGAGAGAGAAACAGAAAAAGCAGACAGGACATGAACATGTGATGAAAAGAAAGAAAATCAGTCCCAAAGGGGCTGAAAGCAGAGTAAAGTAGCCTTGGATCCTTCCTCAGACCCTGCTGCACGCTTGTCCCCCTTCCCACTAACTGTAAAGGGTTTCTGGTTTACACCCATGTGCACATGCAGGTACACATGCCTACATAATAGAAAGACAAGAAACTGCTGAATATAAGTTGAAAACAGATAAACAACTGGTGTTTATAGTCTCTTTATAGTTCATTCCATTAAATGGAATCCATATTCTAGACTGGGGTTTCAGAATAGACCTAAAGGGTGAATTATTTACCCCTGAGTCCTCAGGGCATATTAAACTATGAACAGCTGATGTGTAGAACCCAGTTGATCTGAGCAAACAGGCTCACTCTAGTGCAAACAGTGAGCAGAAGGAAAGACCAAGGTTTTCTGCTCAACTACAGCCATACTTCTTAAAAACCGTAAAATGCACAGATGAGGTCCCTAACAGTGCAGCCGTCTCCTGTGCAGCCCTTCCATCCTTGCTGCAGAGGCAATCACTCTCAATTCTTCTCATCCATGTTCCTTTGACTTTATCTTTCTAAATAATATACTCAGAATTTACTGCACTTTTTTTTTCATTTTCAGATAGTCTTTTACTTCCTACTATAGAATGAGACAAAGTAATACATCCTTAAGAGAAAATATACACAACCAAATTTATTTCAGTGCCTTAATGAAACTAAACAACAGAGCTCTTAAAAATATAATGCAAATTGGCTGTCAAAATCCATAAAATTTCCACTGGAACTAATCACCACAATTCAGAGTTCAAAGCAATGCCTCACACTGCATGCACTAAAGCAAAGCTTAATCCCTCGCTCCTGTTCCGTCTATTCATGTGTTTGCATTAGGCTATGGATTAGACAGGCACACGGGTTGATTCTGAAAATGTTCTGTTCTTAAAAATCAGGGCACTTAAAATCAGAAGACTCACAAGTTCTTCTTAACTAATATATGTTCTCTCATTTTATAGAAAATTATTTTAATTGTTTTACTTGGCATTTAATTTACCAAGTTACAGTTCACCTTATGAAAAGAACTTTCCAATATGGCAATAATTGACACAGGATTTGTACATGCCATATGAAGTAAATAGCAACGTAGAGGATATGACATGTTACTTTGTAGTTGTAGAACAAACTGAAACTATCTGCATGCGACTCCAACTTACTGATGGGGACACCAGCCCTAACTTAAACACAATAAAACAACCCATTTGTCCTTAAAACATTTTCCCATTCACACAGGATGCTGTATATTAAGTTCCATTTTCTTAATGACTACTTCAAACATAACTAAAGTGAAATCATGTTTCTGGGCTTTTATCATCAGAATAACCAGAGTTGTCATAAATTTCCATATAATTTAAATTCACTTACATTTGTAAACATTTATTTAGCATATCCCAATCACTAGAGACAAACAATAAATTACACAAATTCTATCCTGGAATCAAACAATATGCTCTGTTAACACAAAATACATTTAATACTGAAGTGTCCTTGCAAGAATTAAACAAATATGGGAACAGATATCCTTCTTAAAAAGAAAGCCAAAGACAACTATATTGAGATAGCCTACTTATATCAGAGAAATGTATCAAACTGTGCTGTAACACAGAAAAGTGTGCCTGGCTGGCAGAGATCTTTATGTTTAGCATATCTTGAAGGTGTAGCATTTAGATACGTCTTTGATCATTTTATTAATTCAGTCACAGACCTTGCAAAGGTTAACAATTAACATCATACCATTAGCCATGTGAGGAATTAGAAGCCATCTTAATTAGACAGTCATCAGAAGCTACATCCTGCAGCTCAGCCACATTTCTTCTGTTTGCTTTCACTGACCTTTTTTGTGGGTAAGGGGCTAGGCAAAGCTGAGAGGAAAGGTTTGTGAGACAGAGTACATATTCAGCTATACTATCTGTTGACTTTAGCTGACCTTTTTTTAGGGGATGGGGGAAAAGTAGAAGTATCTGCCTGTGGAAAGCTCTGCTAATAAACACAAGGATCAAAAGCCCATCAACCACACCAGAGCTGAGACTGACGGTAGACAGGCAGATCCCATGAGTGAACGTGACAATTAAAGGGATTTGGTAGGTAATGCGTTTTGTCCAGATTCTAAGTTAGCACAATCCAATTAAAGATCATTTTCCTGCTATGCAGTAAAATAACCGATCCTTATCTTACTCCAAATTAAATATCATGTCATACTATTAAAAGGCATTAGTAAAAAACATTTTAGTATCATATTTAGCATGAGTAAATATTTTACTTTTCCTTGAGTGTTTTTATTTTGAAAATTACCAATCCACCCAAAAATTCCAAGACAGATATAACGAATGCCATATACTTCTTCTAGTTCACCAACTATTAAAAATTTACATTTGTTTAGCTTCTTCTCTCTATATATATGTGGTATGTGTGTGTATATAATATTTTTGTTAACTCATTTAAAACTAAATTGCAGGCATTGTGCCTTGAGCATTATTGATTGTGTTAATCATAAATATTAAAACATATTTTTATAGTGAAATGGTATTATATAAGTACAAAATTTAAAAAAGAAAACTAAAATTAATTGGCTGTCTGGTTAATACCAGATACTATGTGTACATCTTCTATTTAAAGATATTTAGATGTCATAAAAACATTACAGAATAAATAAAGGCTGAGGGAGATGAACCACATAAGAGATTAAATATAACTCAATTAAGGTTATACATTAAATAACTGAGTATATAGCTTAAGTATAACAAATAACTATTAAATATGTAATAAATATTAGTAACTAAGTATAAGTATATAACTAAGTATACAGAATGTATATAGTTTACATTACATATGAAAGATACAACAAAAAATTCTAGGATTGCAAACTCTTTTTCTATTATATCATGCTGTCTCCATAAAGGTTCTTTAATAAAATGTGCATCATATCTAGTAATTTAAAGAACAAACTTAAACAGCATGAAACACAGAAGTGGCCTCTTAGTTATGGATCTGAATAAATGCTGCCCCTATTCACTGCTGCATGGTGAGCCCTGTTCTGGTTCCCACAGCGCCATCCTGCTAGGTTCACTTTTCCCTCACCTTCATCGTGCGATAAAAATTCCTACTCACATGGCTCCTCAGTAACTTTGAGCAATATAATTATCCTATTAATATAATGCTAGGTAAAGCATGAATGATTAACACCTCAAGTCTCCCTGAAGTACTTGCATTTTAAAATAGGAAACTTATTACTATTAGCATCTAATTTAGAACATCTGCTATTTTTCAGACACTCATGTGCCGAGAACATTTTGGGTACTACCTCATCAAATCTTCTAAACATGTCTACAGAGGAGGCATCATTTCCTTTTGACCAGCGAGTGGAAGAGGCAGCCTTTCACCTCAAGCCAACTACTCAAAGGTCCACATAACCACTGCATTAGAGATGTCTGCACAGAGAGTGTTCCAGAATTTCTCCAAAGAGTAAAGGATGTGGAGGGACAGGACTGGCTCCCTGTAACTTCCTACCCTGAGTTTTACTTTTCTCCCAACTACAAGGGGAAGAGAGCAACAAAGGGCTGAGTGTAGATTGCTTTTCTTGTTCTAAAGTAAAAGTGACTACTTCACCTCTGAAGATGAGAGCTGAAATGGGCTTTAAGTCCAAAGAGACAGACGGTCTTCTGTCACCGCTAAATTATGCCATTAAGGCTGACAATAACAGGACACTTAGTGCCTAGGGTGCCAGCATTTGCGTACGTTAGCTCACTGGGTCACCACAACAATCTCAGGTTGTACGCCCATCATCTCCATGTTAGAGGTGTACAGTCAGGAACATGGCTGGTAGATGGCCTGCCTCCATTATGAGGATGCCCAATATACACCAAGCTCTAATGAGTCTATGGGTATGTCTTCGATTATTCTCTGTTTGTATTTGTGACTACATCTCTCTTACTATACCAGCAAAACTGACAGGCTTAAACCTGCTTCTCCTCTCCAAACCTACCATTTTATCATCTCCTACCATGATTTGAATGTAAACTGTCCTCTTTAGACTCATGTGTCTGAACACTTGGACCCCAGCTGGGTATGGGCCTCAAAGTGGGACCTCGCTGGACCAAGGACTGTAAGGGCAGGCCTTAAGGTCTCTTAGCCCCAGGAACTTTCTGTCCTGTCCGTTTCCTGAGTGTAGGTAGACACAATGTGAGCAGCTGCCCACTTTCCTGCTGCTACCTCTAACTGTAAACAAACTCATCTTTCCTCCCTGAGATTGTATCTTGTCTTGTATTTCATCACATCAACAAGAAAAGTTAAAAACAAAATAATTAAAAATTTTAAGTAAATATACATTTCCTTAGTAATTTACTTCAATCTGTCCATTACAATCCCTGGCAGATAATAACAGACATATAAATACCTGTGACTTTTAAGGCTGTATACAGCAGTCTTGGTTACTTTTCTATTGCTTTGCTAATATACCAAGACCAAGGCAACTTATAAAAGAAAGCATTGAATTGGCTTACAATTCCAGAGGTTGGAGGACATGATCATCCTGGCCAGAAGCATGGCATTAGGCAGGCAGGCAGGCATGGTGCTAGAGCAGTAGCTGAGAGCTAACATCCTTATCCACAAACAGGAAACACTGAGCTACCTGGGACTGTTGTGGGTTTTTGAAACCTCAGAGCCTGCCCCAGTGACGCATCTCCTCCAATAAGGCCATACCTCTTAATGCTTCCCAAACATGTCCACCAACTAGGGAACAAGTATTCAAATATACTAGCCCATGGGGGCTGTTCTCATTCAAATCATTATAACATCTATACAGTTTTGTAACTGAAAAGGACTGAAGCATTGATAATGCTGGTTTAAGAGAGACATCATGTACAACATGAGTACACACAGCTTGATATTAATGGCATTAAATTCTTTACCATATTTTTTTTGCCAAAATATGGATCTTAAAAAATTAAGTTTTGGGAACTGGAGAGATGGTTCAGAGATTAAGAGCACTGGCTGGTCTACCAGAGGTCCTGAGTTCAATGCCCAGAAATCACATAGTGGCTCACAACTATCTGTAATGAGATCTGGTGCTCTCTTCTGACATGCAGGCAGAACACTGTATACATAATAAATAAATAAAACTTTAATAAAAAATTAAGTTTTGGTTTGATTTGTTACTACTAAAGATCAGGTATAAAAATATTTTAAGGGTTTGAATATCTATGAAAATATCAAGAATCTAAAGTGTTAACCCTGAAGCTAAAATGATTATTTCAGTTTTATTATTTATGAAAACTGTATCTGTAACTACTTGATACATATTTGTTACAACATAGAAGACATCATGTTGATTTTTCTAATGAAAATCATCTTTGGATGACTTTTTTAGGTTGTCACACATACCACAAACTTAATATGCTGATTTTGTTTATGAACTGGCTGATACACTTGGTACAAAACGAAATATAAGCACTTAAAACTCAAATCATGCTTATGCATTGGTAGCAAAGCAAACTTAGCTTAATAGGATAAAAAATTAGCCTAACAGAGAGTATAACAGGAAGAAGGTAATATGCTGAAATCTAGGATGATTAATATTCACAGCTATATAAGAATGTACTATGAACCATTTTTAATTTTATGTGTTGGGGATGGCTTGCATGAAGGAGTCAAAGAACAGCTTACAGGAGCTGGTTATCTCCTTCAACCATACAGGGCCCAGCGGTAGAGCTCAGGGCACCAGTCAGGCTTGGTGGCAGCCTCACCTGCTGAGCTGTCCCACAGGACGTCTAAATTGCATCTTGAGTGAAATTTAGAAACAATCAATGTAAAGAGATTGCATCACGATGAGTTATATCTTGGTAAATCCATCACAAACTGAAAATACTGTAACTTGAAAATGTATTTATCATTCTGAATCCATCTAACATCCCACCATCATGGGACACACTGTTGTGTCTGCTCCTCCTGGAGGTCACAGGGTCATTGGACTCTGACTCTCTGTTGCTGATCAGCATGGAAAGAGAAAATTGGCAAAGAGGTCAACCCTAAAGTTATATACTCACAAGTCACACTAAATGGACTCAGCAGACTATATGTATATGTCTGTGCATTTATGTATATACAACACAAATAACCAAAGAAAAAGAGGCCATCAATTTGAGAGGAAGTGAGGTGGTAGCATAAGAGAGGTTGGAGGGAAGAAAGGGAAGGGATAAAATGATGTAATTACATTTTAATTCAAGAAATTTTTTTAAATATTTATTTATTTATTATGTATACAATATTCTGTCTGTGTGTATGCCTGCAGGCCAGAAGAGGGCACCAGACCCCATTACAGATGGTTGTGAGCCACTATGTGGTTGCTGGGAATTGAACTCAGGACCTTTGGAAGAGCAGGCAATGCTCTTAACCTCTGAGCCATCTCTCCAGCCCCTCAAGAAATTTTTAATTAAAAAGAGGAAAAATATTTTCTACTAAAATTAAAATTTTTAATTATTTTTTAAAGAGAGCATTGGAGCATACTCTTAGTCCAGAGAAAGCTAAAATGCGAGGTACAGTTTTTGCTGGAAATACATTACTCTCATATAACAATAAAATAAAAGTCTGAAGCAGAACCAGCACAAGACAAGACATATATTTATGAAGCATATTGTGTCTTAGCTGTAGGAAACTTAACCAATTTTTATAAAACCCCACGTTCTGACTCAACTTCAACTTTATTAAATAATTTACCATGATGGAGCTGCTGAGATGGCTCAGCAGGTGAAGGCTCTTGCATCCAAACCTGATAACCTGACCTGAGTTTGATCCCTGGGTCTGCCCAAGAACCTGAGTTGTCTTCTAACTCCCAAACATGTGTCCCCCACATACATATAAATAAATAAATAAAGCAGCAAAACAAGCAATAGGTAGTCTACAATATGAGATTATATATTAGTTTTTTAGCTTTTATGACTCACTGAACCATGATCTACCATACAAATAAAAGACTTAAAGCTCCTGTTAGATATGATGTACACATACTTAAATATAACACACACAACACACACTTGCATTTTAGACTCTAAAATAATCATACATCATCAGTTTTAACATAACACCCATCATGCTAACTGCTCTAAAAGGAAAGTAACAAGGTCATCAAAAGATCAACATGCAACCTCAGTTGGTGAAAGTGATCAGTTTAAGACACAGAAACCTTTGGAAAACCAAAGTCCACATCGTCATGTGAAAAGCCCCTTGAGCCACATAAATGACAAGGTGTGAGCGGGAAGATCCCGAGTCTCCTCTGCACCCCGCTCAGCCTAGCTGAGACGCAGACACACGTGACCATCCTTGCCATGCAGCTTCTGCCGCACACTGCTCTGGGCCTCGTCCTACTTTCGCTGGTGTGCGCCCTTCTTCCCGCCAACATTAATTCTCTACTGAGAGCAGTGTCCTGCTAGGCTTTCCGCACACTCATCTCCACTCAGCGCATTCATTCTTGTGGACTCAATTATCAGCAAATTTATGGACTGTAAGACCCATATACACAACTCTGTCAGCGGGCGACTTATAGCTCCACAGTTCCAGCCTGACTGGGGTGGATGGCAAGCAAGAGACAAGTTTTTCCTCCTGATCATTGGTGCTTTCTTCTAAAAACTCCAGTATCACCACAAACTTAAAAACTCTGCAATCATGCCTTACTACTTTAATGTGGCTGGATGTGGTGGCTCATTCCTTCAATCCCAGCATCAGGAGGTGGGGGTAAGAGAATTAGGAGTGCAAAGTCATCCTTAGCTGCACATGGAGTTCACAGATAGAGTGGGTACATGAAGCAAGACCAAACAACAAAACAACTCCCTCCACCTCATCCTTGCTAGAGTTGATTCTATTCCCCAATTTGTCTGCATTCTTTTTTTTTAATATTTGTAACTTTTTTAATTTTATGTCCATTGGTATTTTTCCTGCATGTATGTCTGTGTGAGGGCATCAGAAGACCTGGAACTGTAGCTATAGAGAGGTGTGAGTTGCCATGTGAGTACTGGGAATTGAACCTGGGTCCTCTAGAAAAGTAGCCATTGCTCTAACTGCTGAGCCATCTCTCCAGCCAGTTTGTCTGCATTCTTATACAGGCTCCTTCCAGAAAAATAAATTAGAGGCATGTACTTTTTCTCAAGGTACCAATTCAATCTGTTTCATCAGAGGGACACATTGCATGAAGACAGTCATAGGAACCCTGCCAGATCAAACACTGACTGAGAAGGAAAGGAGAGGAGCCCTGGGTGGTTAAGGCAACAAGGCTGGTTAAGTTCAATGCTTAGTGTCCTCACATAAACCCAGCAGACTTTACAATACACAGGACAAGGGGATATGGCTTACAGAGTGACTAGCTAGGAGGAAAAGGCAGGAAAGGTATATTGTTAAAAATGCAATCCATTATCTCAGAAAAGCTACCCAGATACAAATGCTACTTGATATTGCACACAAAATGTATTTAAAAAAAAAATCTCAGTACCTTACAGTAAAGTCATAGGAACAAGAGGCCAGCACCGAAGCATGAAATGGTGAAAACTGCAAGAAAGAGAAGTCAGGTGTAGTCACAACTGCTACTCCAACAGTCACCCCATAAACACAGTCAACTGAGGCTTTACCATGAGTGTCACTTAAAATTGTGCCTTCCCAGGCCTTATGTACTTATTTTGACCTTTCAAGTATTCATTTATAGCAAAATTTTTATTTTTACATTCTCCAAAAAAAATCCCTCAAGTCTATAGAAATAATTTATAACATGTACTCCTAAATGTTGCTATTATGAAAAAAATTAAAAAAAAATCTTACTAGCTACCTAACATAACTCTACAAATATAAGGGTCTGAAGTGTGTGGCAGTATATAGATAGACAATAACTATAGAATCTGCCCACTATATGAATACATTTGATATTCATATATTCTCAGCAAAATAATCACTTAAATGTTAAATATAAATTTTTAAATAATTTAATGTTATTTATATATCATAGCTCATGAAAAATGATACCAAGGATAAAAATGTAAATTTTAAGACCAGTGTCTCAGTTTAAATGGGCAATGTCCCTGACAGCTCATGCTTTTGAAGTGTGTTGCCACTGTTTTGAGAGGCTGTACAATCTTTTGGACATGGGACTCGCTGTTGAATTTTGAGCTACAAGCCTAGATGGGGGGACTATGAGCGGGTTCACTTGTTGCCAATCCAGGCAATATGAGTAAGCTACTCGGCAGGCTCCCATAATCCTAGACCAAGTTAGTCCAAGTCAACTGCCTTGCCACCATGAAACTGAATTATACCTATTTTCCCTAAGTAACTTCTGTCATGAGATGTAACCAGTATATCAGGCAGCAGCATCAACGTAAATGATAAACAACCTATTGACTGTCATTGCAATTTTTTTTTTGGTTTTTCAAGACAAAGTTTCTTCGTAGCTTTGGGGCGTTGTCACAGAACTAGCTCTTGTAGACCAGGCTGGCCTTGAGCTCACAAAGATCCACCTGCCTCTGCCTCCCAAGTGCTGGGATTAAAGATGTGCGCCACCACTGCCCGGCTGTCACTACAATTGTATTTGATGAGTATTTGTTTTACTAACACTGCTGTGTGTGTGCTTTCCCTTATTAAATTTAGTGTGGAATCCTAGGGATTGAAGGGCCTCATACATTCTGAGAAAGCACTCTGTTACAGAGCTTAATCACAGGCTTGATCTGATTTTAATAGCTATACATACATATACAACTGCATTTGGTGGAGGAGGCTCTCATGCAGCCCAGGCCAGCCTCCAGTTTGTTAAGAAGTTAAGGATCATCTTAACTCCTGATCCTCCTGCTTCACCTTCCAAGTGCTGAGATTGTAGACATGTACCACCATGCTCAGCTTTATGTGGTAATGGGGATCACAATCCAACCCCCTAACTACACCCAGGTACTACTATTTTACAGTTTCAAAGTACTTTTACCACATTACCTTAATTCAGTCTCAGAAAAATCTGAAATACAGAAAAAGGTATTTTTCTACTAATAAAACCTGTCCATACAAGATCATTATTAAAAATATAAAAGAGCTTATTTTACTTTTGCAGTAGCTGGTGGTTATCAGAGAAACTGACAACTCAAGTGCAGAGAACACGTGACTATGGATTGCTGAGTCCCAAACAGGAGACCATCTTATATTAGGCCCCTCCTACAAAGTTCAGAGCACACAGGAAGAAAGGGTGGGAAGACAGCCGGAGCTGGAGGAGGGAAGGGCTGCTGTCAGAGCTCTGAACACAAGAGCTGTTGCACTCACAGACTCACACCTGGTGCTCCCTCATAAGACCTGCCCAAGAGCAGGACAGAGAGCACAGCAGCTCAAACAGCAGGGGGCTCATGAGGCCCATCTCTAACTGAGAGCTACTATCAGGTAATGGCTGCTGGGGGACAGAGGGCCAGTTCTCTCTGGGAGGATGCCCAGGCTCCAGGGGATGGTCCTACACCCATGTGCATGAGGCGGGTCTAACTGGGTTATCCCACTGGGTTATTAAGAACGGGGGAAGAGGATGTGAAGTTGAGAAGGGGATGTGTCAGGGAGGAACAGTAGAGATGACCAAAATATTTTATATGCATTTATGAGATTCTCAAAGACTAGATAAAAAATTAAATTTAATTTAATTAAAAAATTAAATGAAAGTAAAATGTTACTAAGTACTACATAATATTTAAAATTATATATGCTAATATAATTTAAAATATTAACTTAATGATGATTTGCAATATTTAAAATAGGGATAATGCATGACTTTCATATTGGAAAGATCAATAAAGTATTTTTTAGCTCTTGGTGTAAAAACTTGAAAATCAGGAGACACCATTTAATCAGGAGTCTTTCATGGTAACAGCAGAATCAACTGACAGGAAGCTAAGGAACTGAATTAAGGTCCCTTACAATGAGGTAAGCCTATTGGAAGCAGCATCAAAAAGTCAGCTCCTCTCCTGTTCAGACTAGAAAGTTTCTATACCCTGCACATTAATAGCTTTTATATACATCATCATGCTAGAGAAAAAAACTACCATCTCTCCATATCACTGAACACACACACTCAACAAACAGACAATTATGAAACATATAAACTCTAAATATAAACTACTACAGCTAAAAATGTTAAAAGAAATAATCAATTGACTAATAACAAGATGAGAAAATGGTTTTTATTTAACATCAAGTAGTATATCTTTATATCATCCCAGCTTACTCAGATGTATGACCTAATTTTAGCTTCAAATATTATCATTAATTGGATAACAAAAGCACATATAAGAAAGAATCAGCAATCCCAGCACTTGGGAGGCTGACACAGGAGGACTATAATTTTGAAGTCACCTGGCCTACACAGTGAGATCCTGTCTCAGAAAACCAAGAGCCGCGGACATAGCTCAGTAGTAGAGCATTGCCTGTGCCATGGATGTAGGTGTAGGAGTAGAACATTCCCTAACCTGTGCCATAGATATAACAGTAGAGGACTGCCTAGCCTGTGCCATGTCCAGGCTTGATCCCCAGATCTATACAACTTCAATCCCTAAATACTTTTATACAGGCTTCATTGATTATACTGATGCTTGTGTTTTTATTCTATGTGTAAAAAATAAAAAGACTTACTTTCACCCTCCTAATAGCATACTTGTGACCAAGAAGTTCAAATACAGGTTGTCGTACATTCCTTAAGTCCCAGCCTCTCAAACTACAATCAACTGCTCCTGTCACCACCAGGTTCTGAAAACAATTCAGAAAAAAATAAATAAAGGGAAACAAAACTATGACATCTTTGCAATTAAACAGTACTAAGGCTTTCCCACTAGAAGCAATAACACACATTTGCAGTTAAATATATACCCATGATTTATTTTTTAAAGTTGTATAACAAGCATAGAAAGGAACCAAAATAGTCATTTCAAAACAAAAATATATAACTCGAGAGGGAAGAAACTAAATATGTTTCATGTACAAGACAGAACACCACACACAAGAGAAAGAGGCAAAGTCTCAAACATCATTGTACATTTTCTAACTTACTTTTTCAAGTAGTAATAGATGTACAAGGGTTTAAAACATTGTGACAACTCAGCCGGTCTTTCTCTTTAAGAGGTTTAAAATATGCTCTGAGGTCTTACCAGGCATTAAAAGGCAAGACACTGGACTGGCAATGTGGTTCAGTGATAGAACATTTGTCTCACAAGCATAAGTGCGTCTCTGAGTCCAATCCTCAGTACACACACACACACACACACACACACACACACACACACACACACACACACAAACACGTATGTGGGGGGGACCAAGATGACACAAAGTTATTTGAAAAAGCAAAGTGTTTGTTTTATTTGTTTTTCTAAGCCTAAATACTTCTATTGAATATACATATTTTCTTTTTATTTAAAGAATTCTGCCAGTGTGGCATTCTTTCAACTTTCATAAGTTAATTTAAACCTAGGGAAGAGAAAACAAAATAGGTAATTTTAGTTCTTAGCCAATAAGCCTCTTGAGGTATATAGATAGGTATACTAACATATTTAATCCATCCCTATATTCCTACATTTTAATTCTCATGCTCAGATATTTTAGCTGAAGCTTTACAAAAAGTTTCATATAGGTACCACCATCTTACAGAAGCATGGAACCGGTTTGGCTTAAAAAGGAAGATAAAACAAAATCCTAAAAACTGATAAACTGTCAAATTGAAAATTGAGTTATAAACAGTTTGGCAGCCTGACTAGACACGTGAAAAACAAATGAACGCAAATTCTGGAGTACCAAGGTTAAGAGCAATCACACACATACAAATTACATAACGTGTAAAGCAGTTTCCAAAACAAACAAGAAAGGCTGCACTGTCGAACTTTTAAGAATATCTATTCCTTATTTTGATGTTTTAGGAACCCTTAAGTCCAATTCATGCTAATGCAGGCCAGGCACTTACTTACAAGTGGCAGGGGCTGAATTTAACTTAATGGTCCAGAAACAGCACCAAAGTCCACATCAAGACAGATAAAGGCACAGGTTATCATTCAGAAGAGTGCTCTGTGTGGAGCCGCACTGTACCTCATTGTATTTACACCAGTCACAGCTCAGGATCTCTGTGTGATGTGCTGGAATCACAATTCGGACTCCTGCGATCTTCACGTCCCAAATTCTCAGAGTCTGATCACCTGATAGAAAGGGAAGACTTGGTCAACCTCCACAGCCCACTTGGGTGCTCAGAGCAAGGGTGAGCTCACCACAAGTCAAGTGAGATATGCCACTGCCAGGATACTGCACCTAGATATATTTAAGACCAGCACAGGGGATAAAAACTACAGTTTAGAGCAATACCATGGTAGTGCTTTTCCATCAAAGAGGAAAGTCTGACTCTCACAATGAGACACCAAAATGGATACCTTAGGAGTATCTGTTTGTGTCTGTGTTGGTGCTAGAGAAAAGCTCAAGGCCTCAAGCATGAGAAGCACGCACTGTGCACTGAACCATGCCTCTGGCTCCTTCAGGATTTTATATATGCTACATTTCAATGGAACGGCTAGAGGGAAAATTTCCTCCTTGGGAAAACAAGCTAAAAAAAATTATTAAACTTTGCATTATTAAAATAAGGTTGGCAATGTTTAAATGCATAGTCACTTTGATAGATGAAAGTAAGTAATATTTTGGGATCTAAGAATGGCAGGGATGAAAGAATGTCTGAATGGGAAGAGTTCTGGTACATGTGAGAGCTTCAAATATCTTCAATGGGCCTAAAAATAATCACTATCTCCAGTTTAGCCACCAGCCAGTAGAATTTGTTTCAGAACCAAGCAGTCAGGATTAAACAATCTCTTGTGGTCTCTTTTAGCCCTCGTTGCCTACAGTAGTGGCGTGGAGGTCCAGTGTCTGGTCTGCAGCCACACCTTTCTTCCAAGGACAGCACATGACCTCCACCCAAGGGACTTTGAAACAACCTATGGCTCTAGAAGGTCGCAGACCTCAGCTGGCAGCCAGAGGTGAGTATTTAGTTGTTTTGCTTTTTAAAAAAAACTATAGGAAAGAGAAAAGTCACCCTCCAACCCTGTCCTCTCTTTGGTCTGACTGTAATCATGTAATTTTATTTTATAAGTTTTTCAAAATCCCCTCTCTTGAAACAGAATTTACCAAGCACAGCATCTGGAAGCTGCTGGTAACCAAGCTTATCACCACGTGGAGAAAGTTAGGCTATGGAATCATCAGGATACAGGGACAAGTCCAGGTAAGAGACACAAAGTGAGTGGTCTGAGCATCATTCCCATTCTGGCTATGCTTTCAACACATTTCATAAAGACCTGGGGTAGATCTAGTTAGATCACTGGCCAGCAAAGAGACACAGAACTATGGAGAGAGTAAATGGAATCCTCCCTAAATTTTCTGCCTCTAGAAAAATCAAGTTCCAGAGGAAAACACCCGATACAGCATGAGACTTCTACTGCACCCCATGAAACGCCAAGTGATGTTAACTAACTTCTCCAAACTTCCTAACACTAGGTTGGAAACCATAAAGTCACTTTAGCATGAATGAACACCATCTGCAGTCCAATGGGCTTGTATTCCCTGGGTAATTCCCTTATCTGAGGGTGTGAATGGATTCCAAGCACCAAAACATTACAATGAGTACAGAGTGTACAGAGTGAAGAAGTACAGGGAAAGCAGACATTAGAGTGTACATTGAGCAATATCTGTCATTAGAAGACAAATATGGCCAGTCATGTAAATGCCTTTAATTCCAGCACTCGGGAGGCAGAAGCAGACAGATCTCTGTGAATGTGAAGTCATTTGCATCTACAGAACAAATTCCAGGACAGCCAAAGCTACACAGAGAAACCGTGTCTTGAAGGAAGGAAGGAAGGAAGGAAGGAAGGAAGGAAGGAAGGAAGGAAGGAAGGAAGGAAGGAAGGAAGGAAGGAAGGAAGGAGGCAGTGAGGGAAGACAGCAAATATGGTTGTCCTAGGGGCAGCAGGGGAGGGGAGGGCCAGTGCCTTGCAGACAGTAAGGGTTCTCAGGTATAATTCTCTCTCGTGGTACCAGTGTTGCTCACAAAGACATGCTATGAAAACTCAAATTGCAGACATAAGGTGACACAGCGCCCATACTCAAGTCTGAGTAAATGGCTCCTCTATTTCTCTGACACAGTATCTAGCTCTGCACCACTGTATTCAGGTAACATTTCTGTTCAAAGCCGTGTTTTTTAGGCCATCCATTCTGCAGTTAAGGAGACTGTCTTGTAAATGCTATGGTCCTACTTCCTTGATAGTTGTATATAGTTGGCACTCTGTTCTCATCAGCGTTTACAGGTAAGAAAGGGACCCTCTAGCCAAATGAGACAATGATATGCCCAACTCTTCCAGTCACCAGGACATATAATGGTTTTTCTATTTGTCTGGCTTTTTAAAATGGTATCTCCGGCCTGTTGGCCGTTCACTGTCATCTAGGCATTTATGAGTACATTACGGTTTACCAGAGACCTACCTGAATTACCAGAGTCTTACAAGGTGCAGGCCAACACTGACAGTGGACCCAGCAGAAGAGGAAGTGCTATGTATCAAGGCTAAGCCCACACAGCAGGAAGTATGGAGAGCTTGGGAGAGGCTGCAAAGAGTCTGAAAGTGTGGTCTGAAGTGAACTAAGCACCAAAAAAAGCAATTTGGGCCCCAAATAAATGAATTTAATTGAAACACCAGATGCCTGTCAGATGTAATATGACTTTTTTCTTAAAGTAGAATGAGGCTTATCTAAGAACCAGCTGGAACCCACACTCAGGCCTGGCTATGACTTATGCAATTATATGGAGTCTGTAATAACAATAATTTAGTTTTTGTGGTTCAAAAGAAAGTTTACTTCATATGAATCCTCTTTATAGAAATAGCACAAATATTCTTCCTATTGGCTCCAGTTTATAAACATGAATTCTGTTAATATAACTACCAGAACCACACAAAACATAATGTCCTGAGAGAGCGCTGCTGTGGGAGACAAGCCTGCATGTGGCGCTCTCCTTCTTCCTTATTGGTATTAACAGCTAACGACAACAAATTTCTACTTTTACAAATACTTCACAACTCTGAAGGTAACGAAGCCCTTCCCACCCCTGCTGTGTGTGTGCATGCTCTGTGTATGGTATGTGTGCTGTGTGTGTGTGGTATGTGTGCTGTGTGAGTGTGTGGTATGTGTGTATGTGTGTGATGTATGTGGTAGGTGTACTATGTGCATGCTGTATGTGTGTGTTATGTGTGCTGTGTGTGTGTTATGTGTGTGGTATGTGTGATGTATGTGTGTTATATGTGTGTGTTATGTGTGCTGTATGTATGTTGTGTGTGTGTGGTATGTGTAATGTATGCGTGCTGTGTGTGAGGTATGTGTGCTGTGTGTGTTGTGTATGCATAGTGTGCACATGCTGTGTGAGTACTGTGTGAGAATCACTGATGTAAGCATTTGCCCTTCCACTAAAAAAAAAAATAGTATTTTAAGTCGGGCGGCTCAAGCCTTTAATCCCAGTACTCGGGAGACAAAGGCAAGTGGACCTCTGAGTTCAAGGCTAGCCTGGTCTACAGAGTAAGTTCCAGGACAGCTGGACAGCCAGGGCTCCACAGAGAGAAACCTTGTCTCAGAATAAAAAAGAAAAGAAAAAATCATTAGCATAAGCTTTGTGATTGAGACGATTTTTATGAGAAATCTTGCTTTGTTTTAGCAAGGCTTTATTATGAGCCAGTTGACAAAGCAAACTGTTTAAAACCATAATACAACTCACAAACCAAAAGGAAAATAAAGGATTCTCAGTTCTCTCTGAATCCAGCACTGAAGCTACTCTGTAGGTTTTTTAAAGCAGATGGATATATGTCTATGAACGCCAGTGTGGCAGCTCCCATTACATCAACAGAAATAACACCATTAATTCAGCAGTTCCAACAGAGCTATTCCGAGACAAGGAAGCACTTCCCAAATAAGGCTAATTGCTTGATTCAGCTAAAAAACAGCCCAAACTCACTCCTCCCCGAGGGCATTTTGATTCCCAGAACTAAAAAGGCTCTGAAGTCTGCAGCTGTTTAAGCTTCGGATGACTGTAGTGACAGCAGGTTTGGAATCACTAGGCTAGTACGATGTTACATATTCTATAGCCAGCCCCTTTAAACACTGTCGGCAGAGGAGCACTGGCTGTTCAATGGCAGCATGTATAAAGGCTAGCTGGATGCTCTCAGGCAACCCTGTCACCACACATTCTATGCCTTTGTCACCTCACTCTCGCTTGTTTATGAGGTCTGGGCTCAGACACTGTTTCCTCAGGGAAACCTCAGAAGTTGGGTACTCACTCATATCATCAAATGAGGTCTCATTCCCAGGTCCTTCCCCTGTACCCAGTCAGTGTCTAAGTCTGATGCACATCAGCTTAGTTATGATAATGACCTGATATGTTTACTATCGCCACCACTGTTTTAGAAGTAATGGAGAGATATAGGTTAAAGAGCATGGCCAAAGACAGCCATGCTTGAAGTGAAGAAGCAGAACTGGATGCCAATCACTCAGACTCCAGAGTCCATGTTCCTAACTACTTTCAAAAGAATACCACACCACTTATCATCCTGTGCATCATCAACACCACCATCACCATTGTCTTCTTCCTCTTCCTTCTTAGCTATTTTCTTACTAATGTGGAGCTCTCTTCATCACCAACCCTCCAATGCTGAGCAGTAGTGGGTACTCAGTGGACTAGCTGACAATGTCTCAAAAATCAAAATGAACCCACAAATGATTTTAAAATTCTAATAAATAAGATTCACATTTCTTATGTAATAATAATCAAGAATTTTAGTGTTCAGCCATGAAGGGCATTTAGTTATAAAAGAGCACATAGATGATATAGGAAATATCTAAAGACAAGTTAGTCACATGGTGGCCCACCTATATAGTCCAAACCCTAAGGAGGCTGAGGCAGCAGACGCCAAGCTTAAGGTGAGTCCGAGCCACACAGACTTCGGTGACTCAAAAATCATACATACACACTCAAGATAAGCAAAGAAAATCTGCTCAGTGGTTGGCCTGACTTCTCTGGCTAAGGTACGATCAGTTTTATTACCATACTTGCTTTCCATATCACAAATCCTTTTGATAATTTTAAGTCTTCTCAAATTTATTTAGCAATCTACTGAGTGAAAACTAGCATGAAGGAATATTTCACAAAATGGCAAACATTTTTGGTAAACCAACTTTCAAATGAGTTTTAGGATAGCTTTGCTGAATCAAATTTCACAGGAAAGGTTTTAAAAGATTCTTTGTTTTAAGGAACATATTTTATAGCTTACAAGTTCAGTGCTTAATTTAATCCATCAGATCCCACTGATTTATGTTACGCCTCAAGTGTACAGTCATCTGAATGAATGCTGGCTCCCATAACAGATCTCCCTACTATCACCTAGCCAAGACTCACTCCACCCTCCTCACATGTACTCTGGATGTCACCATCTCTTTCCACTCTCAACTACAAGAACTAAGGCTGGCTCTGAAGGACCCTTTCCCCAGGGACAGCAGTTCTCTTAGGAATATCTACACAAACCCATTGGAACCCATGGCAGAAAATAAATCCTTCTTACATGTACAAGAGAAATCTCACGTTTACTCACAGGTAGAAGTCGGAACTAAAGCAGGGGTTGAAGCTACTGTCATCATCTGCTGCTGACACCGACAGAACAGGAAAGAGCTCTACATCCGGTTGTGTCTGTGAAACTAGATCTAATTCCAGACATTGTACCCATGGCAGTAAACACATTATCATCTACCTTAAGTCAACTTGGACACTCCCTTTTTTTTTCTTTTCTTTCTTTTCTTTTTTTGGCTTTCCAGACAGGGTCTCTCTGTGTAATCCTGGCCATTCTGGAACTCACTCTGTAGACCTCAAACTCAGAGATCTGCCTGCCTCTGCCTCCCGAGTGCTGGGACTAAAGGCGTGTGCCACTGTCACCAGCTGCTTTGACCCTTTAAAAAAAAACTCAACAACTTTTAACTAAAGAAATCTTGGCCTGTATGATCACTACTTCTATATCTAACATAAAAGATGAGGGTAGTGTAATTCTAGAGATAGTCAAAGGGTCAGTCTGTGGATTAAAAATGCTTTTTATATGCTGTTCATTTACAAAGTATGGTTAGCTATAATTATACATTACTTTTCTTTCTTTTTTTTCTTTTTCTTTTTTTTTTTTTTTGCTATTCAGTATCAAACACTGACTACTCTACTCACAACAGCCACAATCAGCATTACATATACCAGAATACACAAAGGTCATTGAAAAAGGAAGAGGTAAAGGTGACTCAGCTCAGATAAAGGGCTAATCCACAGACCTGTGACAGGGATGTTTAAACAAATGCACTGTGTCAGTTCAATCCCCAACACCACGACAAGGAGGAAGGGGCAGTGACTCCCTTTGGGCTAAAGGTATAACTCAGTGGAAGAGTGGGTTTAAATCTAGCACATGCATGCACACATGGAAAGGGGGAAAATGAAGGTAGTTTAAAATATAATAGTAAGGTAAAAGGAATTTTTAAAAACTTACCAGTAATTTAAAATATTTACTTAACATTTTTATATAAAAAATTATGATTGTTAAATTTAATTTATATTTTAAACATTACAAATTCGAAGTCCCAGCTTCAGTGGGAGGAACCCTTCAGTTCATTTTGAGGTAGGTGTAGTCTATATCACTAATTCGTTCAGTGTTTGAAACAGCCCCTTTGAAACCAGAGATTGTAAGGCCAAGGATAGTCCTTCTTTAGAGGGAACTCAACATACATCCTTATAAGAGTTTAACTCCCTCTGTGGTCTGACTTTTCAGCAATGGTAAAAATACAAAATGGTAAAACTCTAACCATTAAAATGAACCGTGGTCAACTCACAGATTTGTTTCACAGTAAGCATGAAACCTATAACATTTACATTAAATTAAAAGCATTAAATATGATGAAGTTAAGGTATTTACATGGCTTTACATTTTAATTTCAAATTAAGTGCATTACTATTGCTACCATTCACTTAGTCTATACACCAAGCCTTAAGAGCAGCTGTGCCAAAGAAAGATGAAAACGCACACTCAGCTCTAAAAGAGAAAACGGAAGCGCGAATACTGCTCCACTGAGATGGTGCTTGTCTGGTACACAGGAAACCCTGGGTTTGATCTTCAACACCACACAAAATCTAGCATTGGAAGAAGGAGGAGCAGTAGTCCAGGGTCCAGCTGGGCTTATATGAAACCCTGTGTTAAAAAAAAAATTAAAAAAAGGAGCTTGTTGGGTACAGAATCCTCATAACTTATACTACATACTATCTGTCATCCTTTCATATGGCAGGGATAGAGGTTTGGTTATAAAGTCTAAATAAACTTAGAAAGTTAACAGATGCCTTTTAGCTGCTCATACTAAAAACAGAAAAACATCTTCAACTGACCTGTGCACACTGCACATTCCACACTTGTGTTAATGCAGATATAGATATATATAGATATATATATATATGTAGATATATAACCTTTAAAAGCTTATGTGTTTTCAGAAAAAGAGGACCAGACACCAATTAAGACAAGTAGCCCAGGTGAGTCAGCCTCTCAGAATGCCTCTGTTGCAGTTTCCTCAAAATTCTACATCTAGACCAACTTCAGAACTGCTACCTGAGATGGTTCAGCATCACAGACTAATCCAGCCAATACTTCAGATAAGCTCTACACTTTACCATCACACAGAGACTAAACAAAATATAATACAGCTAGCTCTTCCAGGACTTGACCATTATCCCAATTTTCTCAGGGTCCCCTAAAAATGTCATTGCCTCCGACAACAGGAAGCAGTCTAGAGAACACAATGCCCATATTACCAAGAGTGGAGTGAGTAGTTCTGGTCATTCAGTGGGTTATTGTTTAGGGGGGGTTGGTTACAAGCTGTTATTGGTCATGATGGGAAAAAAGGAAATTAGATTCAGGAATCTCTTTCTGAAGGGAAAAAGGAGGATATAATATAGAAATGATGGGATAAAATGGTAGATTGTTGAGTTTTCTTTTAAACTAAAAAAACAACTACTAGTCTCAAATATTTTATATTGGTATGAATTTTTGCATATTGATACAAATTTAAGGTGATTTTTGTTACACTGTATATATATGTATATATATATATATACACACACACACACACACACACACACATACACACTCTTAAGTATATTTCTTGTTTTGTTTAAGGTATTGTACCTATGCACCTAATTTAACAATGTAATCTAAATTTCTAGTCCTTAAAAGATATCTAGGATAATAAAGAAATACAGGTTAGTGGTTAGTCATCTATAACAATCAAACTTATAGTCATGTTAGGTAAGTTTTCAAGGTCAAACAGAGATATATTTTAAATAGATAGATGTTCTTCAAACATTTCAAAGACCTACATAATATGGCATTTAAAATGTTTTAATAACATAAGGCTTTTCATGACAGCGAGACACAACTGCTCCTAGCAGCACCAATTTACTTTAAAAAAAAAAAGAACCTTCATATGGAGTTTCCCTCATCTGTGGCAAAGTTAACCATTGGGCAAATAAACTGTGCTTGCCTCAACTGCTGACAGAATGCCATCCAAACTGAACAAGGAGAACACACACACACATACACACACACACAAAAAAAGGTGACTGGAAAACTTTGCCATGACAAGGTAGAATAGTCCTTCAAAGTTCTTGTTTCATGGAAAAGTCTGTCAGATATTCTAGGCCTGTAGGGTGAAGATGGATGCCCCAATGTTGCAGAGGAACCTTGGGGTGACTGTCTAGGCAGCTAGATGTCTCTGTTGTTTCTTAGTTTTGGAAGTTGCTTGCTTTGCACTTCCTGTTCAATCAGATAATGTTATATCTTTCTCGAGTCTTTAATCGGGTTGAAGATTAGAAAGTTAGAGTTAAAGTTTTCCATAGTTATGATAGAAAATCAATCAGGTACAAAACTTTGAACTCACCAAGATAGGATAGATAATGGAGTATTTTCTTTGAACTTGCCAAATACTAATGGACTGGACACTGTGAGGGATTTTTCTTACTTGATAATTGTTTTTATTATATGTATAATTTTACTATGTTAGAGTTAAAAGCTCTCCTTTTCATTTATACAAAAAGGGATAAATGTTGTGGGATATTTGTACACTATGTGAAGATATACTGGTGTATATGGCCAATAGGTAGGCCAGAGGTATAGACAAGACTTTTGGGCAGAAAGGAGGCAGGAGATTCCATTGAGAAGCAGAATGAGTCAGACACACAAAATGGAAAAGAGGTAAAAGTCAAGTAGTAGATGTAGATTAATAAAAATATGTGTTAATTTAAGTAATAAGAGCTAGTGGGGCAAGCCTAAGCTAAGGCTGAGTTTTCACTTAATAAGTCTCCGTATCATTATTTGTGAGCTGGTGGTCCACAGAAAATTCAGATGATGCTAAATCTTCAAAAAAATGGAACTAGAAAAAAATGTATCACTAGACTCACTCCAAAAGACTTGATATTTTGGAAAAGATTTCATTCCAATCACAGATTTTCAAGAAAGCTAGGATTTAAACTTGGAAATTTTAGAGGTAATAGTACTCATTCTGTAAGCTGACAGAGTGTACTGCTCTTCATTTCAAAAATGAATACTGGTTATTTTTACCAAGGAACAAGCATTTCTTAAATTAATGATACTGTCACACATAGATATTATTTCAGTAGGGTGGTAATGGCGCATGCCTTTAAACCCAGGATTCAGGAGGCAGAGGCAGGTGAATCTCTGACTTCTAAGCCAGTCTGGTATACAGAGAGAGTTCCAAGATAGTCAGGGTTATACAGAATCCTGTCTTCAAAAAAAGAACAAATGAAACGATATTACCATTTTCTACTATTAGAATCTCAAAAATTACATAATCTAAATGGATAAAATCACCTACAGGTTTTTAATTGTCTTCAATCAAACAACAATTCAAGAACTTAGGGATTATGGGTATTTCTTAATTTTTAGAATTAAAATATAAGAAACTAACAAAGGATCTCTGTGAATCTTACTGCTGTGAAAGCCAATTCATATAGTTCAGCAGCTCAGGACACTGATAACAGTTTACTGACAGGGAAGGGACACTAGGTCTACCTAGTGGCTGCGTGCCTCTGGCTGGATTGTTAAATACAGAGGCAACACTGGAAACTCACTCCAGCTACTGCCTTCTCTCTGTAAACAACAAACTGTGCAGAAGAGCTTCTAATTCTCTCTCTCCCAAAGGTTCCATGGATCAACACATATTTCCTATAAAAGGCCAGAAGTAAATGTTTTGGCTCTGGGAGCTATCAGGTCTTTATAACAACTACTGAACTTGCTAAGACTATATGAGCAGCCACAGTCAATATGCAAATGAATTGATGTGGCTATGCTCCAATAAAACTTTATTTACAAAACCTGCATGTGAGTTATTTGGCTCTGAGGGCTGTAGTGCCTCCATCTGTCTCTCTTTTGTCTTCCCTGGGTGCTCTGGTTACGGGAAATGGCTTTAGTTAACCAACTATAAGCCAAGGACACAATTTTATTCACCAAGACATGTATCTCAAATCCAAACTCAACCTTCTTGTTAAAAAAGCCCATTTCTGTCTCACAGGTTCAATAGTGTTCTGAAACAAGACAACAACAAATGCAAACCTCCTCTTTCAAATGTATTTTTAAACCTGTTATGACATTATAAATCACAAATGTGTCTGTACCAAAAATAATATTTATTGTAAAAGGGCTATATTCACTGAAACACAATCTGGGGACTCAGCTCTAGGTTAATTTTTGCCAAGGGAAAAAAAAACCAAAGAAGAGAAAGAAGGAAGGAAGGAAAAAGAAAGGGAAAGAAAGAAAGAGAAAAAGAGAGAGAAAAGAAAGGTCCTAAGGGCTGTGGATGCAGCTCAGTACATGCTCAGCATGTCCAAACTATGGGTTCAACCTCCATCATTTAAAAAAAAAAAAACAAAACAAAAAAAACTATCCTAAGAATCCAAAATGAGCACACTTTCATTTTCTCTGAATTTAGAGAGTACATAGTGCCACCTAATGGTAAAAAGGTAGTCAACCCATAAGGCTTCTGAGAAATTCAGAATTATTTACCTGAGGTTGAAGCAAAACAACCAGGGATGTGGGGAGACCAGATTGTGCTGTAAATGACACTTTCATGCCCTCTAAAGGTATACAGAGAATTCTGAACAGTTGGATCCCACTGAAAATAAATGAGAAGACCAATTACTCAACAAAGGTAAATTCAAATGCACACTTTTATATATGCTATGTATCACTGTATATGTATGACATAAATAACATACATTTATATATACATATAAGAGACATATATTTCAAAGATTCTTAAGATTAATTTTTACATAAAATAAGATTGTCTTTAAGGGACTAAAATAATCACCACTAAGCTAATTATTATGTTGTAGCCAAGACTAAATTTTTAAAATTTTGACAAACATTAAATACATACTTTGGAAAAGAAAATTAATTGATCATGTTTAAAGCTACAGAATATTTTAGAAAATAAAATATTCAATGGAAGCTTGGAAGGAAACTATTTGTTTTTAAATTCAGTAATGCAGACATACCACTTTAACAGTATGATCCCATGAGCCAGACACCACAAGTTGTTCACCTCTGGTTTGGCTCCAATCAACACTATACACCTAAAAAAAATTAATGTTTAGAAAGTAAAACAGCATCAAGTTAAATATTATATTTTAGCTCTTTATTTCATTGTCAACTTGTAACTCACTGTATTAAACATTAAGTGCTACCCATTTCTACAAGGTGTCTGAACAACAGAAAGGTGATCCTGTCCATTCGCCCACTCTATCTTAACAGAAGTCTGCAGTTTCTAAACCTCCGTCACCAAGACAAGTTATACACTTTTAAATCCACCAACTGATCATTCATTACTCATAGTAGTGTGGAACAATTTTGTATTCTAACAATTATGTTTTAAGTAAATGTTGACTGGCCAGTAGCCAGGCAGGACGTATAGGTGAGACAACCAGACAGGAAGTAGAGGCGGGACAATGAGAACAGAAGAATTCTGGGAAGCAGGAAGCTCCCTCCTGCATTCCTGTCCAGACACAGCAGAAGGAAGATGTGACCTGCCCCACCGAAAAAGGTACTAATCCATGTGGCTAACATAGATAAGAATAATGGGTTAATTATAAGAATTAATAAGAAGCCTGAGCTAATGGGCCAATCAGTTTATCATTAATGTAGACTCTGTGTGATTTTCTTTGGGGCTTACCAGCTGTGGGAACTGGGCAGGACAGAAACCCCAACAAGTAGCCCCTCGTGTTACATCATAGCACCACAAAGAAATATCAAAACAGATAGGAAAGTTGTCTTAAAGTCGGGCAGTGGTGGCACACACTTTTATTCCCAGCACTCAAAGGCAGAGGCAGGTAGCCTAGTCTACAAAGCAAGTTCCAGGGCAGCCAGAGCTGTTACACAAAGAAACCCTGTTTCCAAAACACACACACACAAAAAAAAAATAATAAGGAAAGAAGAAAAGAAGGAGGGAAGGAGGGGGAAAGGGAGGGAGGAAAGGAAAGAGAGAGGAAAGAAAGGAAGGAAAGAAAAAGAGAGAAAGTCATCTTTAAAAGCTTGCTTCCCCAGCGTTCATCAAAAAGCATTAAAATTCAGTTAGTATCTCCACCTGGCCTTCAGCAGAGCTAACACTTACAGGAACCAGGGGACCTTCCCGACCTCCAGGCAGGCAGCTTTGGGTACCCAGCAGTGCTACTCCAATACACAGTCTTTTGTCTCAGTGCACCAGTTCAAGCAAGGAACCAGAACACTCACAGTTTTCATTCTATCACTTTATACAATAAATTATACACACATCCCTACTCTAACTTGCATTTGATGACATATTTGCTAATTACCCTTTAGGAGAGTAGTCCAGACATATACCTGAGCTTGTCATTATTACCAGTCAGCAGGCTATTTTGAGTCTTAAAACTCTACCTCTTACATATGTGTTGGAAACATCAGTGTATGTGGTTTGTTGTGAAGTGGCTTCAGGGAAACATCAGTAATACTGATCTGGACTTTATTTTAAATTTTGATATTTTGTCATTTAAGACACTGTGGTGGTTTGAATAACAATGGCCCCCATAGGTTCATATATTTGAACACTTATTTACCAGGGAGTGGAACTGTTTGACAGGATTAGAAGGATTAGGAATGTGGCCTGGCTGGAAATAGTGTGTCCCTAGGAGTGGGCTTTGAGGTTTCAAAAGTCCACACCAGGCCCAGTCTTGCTCTTTGCCCACAGACCAAGACATTGCTCTCTGCTATTGCTCCAATGCCTTCCTGCACGCTGCCAGCTCCCTACCATGATGGTAATGGACTAAACCTCTGAAACTGTAAGCATATCTCAAATTAAAAGCTTGCATTTACAATAATTGTCTCGGTCATGGTGTCTCTTCACAGCAGCAGAACAGTGACTAAGACAGACACGGAATCCATGTAAGTCGAACACAATAGTGGTAGCTAGAGGCTAGAGAGGTAGACGTAGAAGTAGAAGTGACTTTGGCCAAAAGGTAAACTTTCAGCTATAAATTAATACATTCTAGCAATACAAGGTATAGCATAATAACTATAGTTAATGCCTAAAAAATGTTAAGGAAGTCATCTTAAATGTTCTCTCCATGTACACATAAAATGGCCGCTCTGTTAAGTGATGATTAAGTTAATTCACTTTATTATGGGAATAATAACTCAGGGCACACTCAGTTTTTAGCTAAGGCATGCCTTACCTAAAAACACTGCTGTAGGCATGAAATATAGATTATATTTATTTGTTAACTATAGTTCAATAAAATTGGTAGGGGAAAATTATTAAAGTTCTAGGAAAAAAGTAAATAAGTAAAACATTTTATGTTTTGTACAATCAAGGACTTTTTGCATTTTTATTTCTTAAAATGTTGCATTATGCTCAGTGTGATGGCACACATCTATAATCCCTGCAATTGGGAGGCAGGAGGCGGCCAACATGGTGGATATAGTGAGTTCAAGGTCCAGTCAAGGCTATATAATAAGACCGCATCTCAAATACCAAACAAATAAATTGGTTTGTTTTGGATTTCGTTTTGTTTGCTTGTTTGTTTGTTTTTCAAGACAGGTTTCTCTAGGTAGCTCCAGCTGTCCTGGAGCTCACTCTAGATCAGACTGGCATCGTCCTTAAGAGATCTGCCTACCTTTGTCTCCCTAGTGCTGGGATTAAAGGTGTGCACCACCACTGTAACATGAAGGCTTGCTTGTCAGGGTTTCTATCCTGTCCAGTTCCCACAGCCGTTTAGCCCCAAAGAAAATCACACAGAGGTCTCCATAAGATTATAAACTGATTGGCCCATTAGCTCAGGCTTCTTATTATCACTTATAACTTATATTAACTCATTATTCATATCTACGTTAGCCACATGGCTCAGTACCTTTTTCAGCGGAGCAGGTCACATCCTGCTTCTTCCATGGTCTGGGCAGGACTGTGGAAAGAGCTTCCTTCTTCCCAGAATACTCCTGTTCTCATTGCCCCACCTCTACTTCCTGTCTGGTTTTCCTGCCTATACTTCCTGCCTGGCTACCGACCAATCAGTGTTTATTTAAGATATGATTGACAGAATACAGACAATAAAATACATTATAAGAGCTAATACGAAGCCTGAGCTAATGGGCCAATCCGTTTATCATTAATGTAGACTCTGTGTAATTTCTTTGGGTCTTACTGGCTGTGGGAATTGGGCAGGACAGAAACTCCAACAAAGCAGGCCCCCATGTTACAGAATGGTGCCAACATGTGGACAACTGCATCCACATAAAGCCTGAGACAGCTTGGGAAGTAATTCTAGATGCAAAATAACAGCATTACGCATGGTTTCTTGGTAGCAGCAATTTCTCAGGTCTGCTCTGCTTGCAAGAGGCAAGCAAGCACTCTCATTTAAGAGAGGCTTCCTCACTCAGCTTTAGCTGCAAAACCTTGCAGCTCTTTTTAGAGGTCCTGCCATGAAACACTTACATAGTGTTGATGAAAAGCTGACCACATGTTTTTCGGTTTTCAGCCGTAGCAGGAAAAAAGCCGTGCAGTTTTAAAATGCTGGCCATCTTGCCAGGGCAAACTCTGACTCTTTCAGGCAGGCGGTCCGACTACAGATCATTTGAGTGTGGTTTGTGAGCACACTGCTGCAGCTTGCTTGCTGGCAGGGACACTGAAATGCCATAGAGTTGTGGCAATAAACATGGCTACAGTCAGTACCTCCACCATGAGGCTGGAATCGCACAAAGCTAAGGAATAGGCTGGATCCAGTAGTCAAAGCCACGGCTTTAATCCTACCCAGATTGCTTGATAAATTAAAGACTCATGTGGTCAGAAAAAGAGAGTATACAGTAAAGAGAGATTCAAAGACGAAGAAAACCTCTAAATGGTTTACAGTGTGTTAAAAAATATATGTAGGCTTGGGGGGAAAAAAAGGTTAAATTCCTTAAAATAAAAAAGAAAGAAAGAGAATAGTTGGGTGTGGTGGTACATACCTTTAATCCCAACACTTGGGAGACAGAAGTAGATTGACCTCTGTGACTTCAAGGTGTAGTAGCACACACCTTTAATCCCAGCACTGGGGACGCAGAGACAGGCAGATCTCTGTGAGTTCAAAGACAGCCTGGTCTACAAAGGGAGTTCCAGGACAGCCAAAGATATACAGAGAACCTGTCTCAAAAAGTAAAAGTAAAGATATAAGAAATAGAGGTTAAAATAAAGCAATGTAAAAATGGAAAACACACAGAAAATCTGGATACTGTATGTTATTATGCTCTCTTTGAATTGTTTGAATGCTGAGGAAGGAGCAACAGCTGCTAAAAGATATTTGCTTATGAATGCTGCTGAATTGATCCAAGGTATTTTGAAAATACCTTGGCTTCAAAATTGGAGTCAAAAGATATGTTACTTTGGGGAAGAGATTTTGCTTTTGTTTCCACAGGAAATGAGAGGCTGTGGATTCATTCTGAGTTAAGAAAAATCAGGTTTGATCAGGGAAGACCACCTGAGAAATCTCCGGTAGGAACAGATGGCTCAGATGTCTGAGTTCTACATCCAGAACAGATTCAAGATGTTGCCTGAGATGATCAAGCCTCACGAGATACTTCAGTCAGGACTTGATCATAAGTCTAAATTTTCTTTAGGTCCCCATAAGATTATCAGTGACCCCAACCAGCCGGAAGTAGCCTGAAATACTACACCCACATTCCCAAAAAATGCACTATGGATATTTTCCTTTGTTTTTTGTAAAAAAAAAAAAAAAGAGGGGGAAGTGGTGTTGGAGAATTGTTTGTATTCTGTCAATCATATCTTAAATAAACGCTGATTGGTTGGTAGCCAAGCAGGAAGTATAGGCGGGAAAACCAGACAGAAAGTAGAGGTGGGGCAATGAGAACAGGAGTATTGTGGGAAAAAGGAAGCTCTTTTCACAGTCCTGCCCAGACCACGGAAGAAGCAGGATGTGACCTGCCCCGCTGAAAAAGGTACTGAGCCACGTGGCTAACAGAGATAAGAATAATGGGATAATATAAGTTATAAGAGCTAATATGAAGCCTGAGCTATTGGGCCAATCAGTTTTATATCTTATGGAGACCTCTGTGTGATTTTCTTTGGGGCTAAACAGCTGCAGGAACCGGGCAGGACAGAAACCCCGACAAGTAGGCCCTCATGTTATACACCACTGCTTAGCTTTTGTTTTGTTTTGAAACAACAAATTGTATTAACAGAATATCACGAGTGCCTCACTCTCACCCTAGTCCACCCCTCCCACTGCCAATGTCCATGCTAGTAAGGCAGACAGTGCTTGTATGACACCAGAGATTGTCATCTGGTCTCTAAGTGCATGTGCACTCACTCTGACACGAATTCATACATATAAGCACACCCGTATATGCAAAAATTTAAACTCAATTAAATTTAAAACAGACATAAGTACAAAAGGAGTACTATGATGGTTTGAAAGAAAGTGGAGCCCAAAGAGAGCTGTGGTAATGGGAGGGTGGCCTTGTTGGAGGAAGTGTGTCACTGTGGAGGTGGACTCTGAGGTCTCATATATGCTCAAGCCACGCCCAGTGAGTCAGTCTACTTCTTGTTGCCTACATATCAGCAGCTCCTTCTCTAACACCATGTCTGTAACCATGCTCCCCACTATGATGATAATGAACTAAACCTCTGAAACTATAAGCCATCCCAATTAAATGTTTTCCTTTATAAGAGTTGCCATGGTCATGGTGTCTCTCCACAGCAACAGAAACCCTAAGACAAGTACTGCGGTGAAGAGTTGGCTTAATACTCAGAAAAGCAGGCTCCAGAAGAACACGAGGCTGGCTAAAATGTTTGTAGGCTTAATAAGCAGAGGTGAGTCAGTGGCCAGAGACTGGCAAAGACATAACGGAGCTGGGCATGATAGTACATGTCTTTGAAACCAGGCAGAGGAGTCATAAGTTTAAAGCCATCCTGAGCTGCATAGTAAGACCCTAACTCAAAACGAGTAAAAATATATAAATAGGAAGATTCAGTACCCAGCGATTAGGGCTAGGAAACACTAAAGAACAACGCCAAGGTCCCAGGCAACTGTGAGTGAGGGAGATTTACAAAGTGGAAGACTGGAGGAAGGAAGGGAACATGAAACTTTACACATTCAGGGTATCTAGAACAAATGGGTAATTGCCTCAAGTTCTAAAAACAGTTCACAGCCTGAGAGATGCTTGGGGGATACAGCTGAAAAGAGAAACCTGGGCTCCCCTTGATTAGCCTCAAGTCAATTCACTCACCTTGTCAACAGACACTAAATACCTAGTAATGAGGGCATGACGGTGAGACTGGCTGGAACGCTAGACAAGAACAGCCCTGGGGGACTTACACGTTTGTGAGAGCAGGCATCTATAAATGCATAAACATAAAGTTGTGTCATTTTCCAAAATCTGTGAGGAAAAGTAAAGACTACCAAGACTTAACAAGGGCAGCCAGTTCCTTCTCAATACCATGAGCAGAGACCTGAGCATTGTAAAATAGTAGCCTTTGGGGAGAGAGAGCAGGAAAGACTTGAAGCAACGGACAAGCCTGCCCTCCCTCAGAGAGCTAAGAATTAAGAGGGGACATCTTAACGGCCATGTCTAAATTTGCTGATTCCGTGACGTGACTGTCATCAACCATTAGCTACCACTTAAGAGTACAGCAACTCTCTGACTACCCTCCCCATCCACTCCTGCCTGTTTTCATGCAGTGTAGCCTTTATCCAGGCCGCATGAAAGCATATTTATAAGTACAGATTAATGTCGCTGCCCTGGCCAAAGCCTTTCAGCATTATGCGGCCTCTGCAGCTTTTCAGTTTCACTCAGTGTTCTGTAAGATTCATTCATGATGATTTGTACTGCCCAAAGGTCAAAATCATGCAAAACTATGCATGGCTTTGGAGCGCATACATATGTAAGCAAAGAAAATGTAAACAGAAAACTGAAGAAAGTGCTGTTTCTGGGAAAAAGGAAAAGCAAAAGAGAAAGTGTAAGATTATAAAGAGGTAATCAGGGACTCCCAGAGCATAAGTAATGCTTTATTTCTTATGCTACATGGTAAATATTTAAGTGTTCGATGTTCCATTTCTATATCCTATATATATTTTATATATATGAAATATTTCCTAACAACATAAGAAATCAGTATTACCTTTCCATTTATCTTCACTAATGGCCAAATGCTAACTGTTCCTAGCCCAGGCCATCATCTGTCCTTGCCTTCCTGGTTCGCTCTGCTTTGCTGTTTACACTGCTGTTCTCACTTTCCTGCCTAATTCTGCATTCCTGTTCTCCTCAGACTCGAGAATGCTCTTCCTGCCCCTCCCATACAAGAGTCACCACTGGCAGTACTGTGCCCAGTCTCAGCCCTTGCCATGGCCTCGCTTCACGGAGCCAGCGAGAACCTCAGAACACAAGGTCATAGCAGACGGGCTCATTTTCCCAGCTGAGCCAAGCATGGTATCTCACACTCAGCAGCACTAAGAGACACTCTTGGAATGCACAATGACCCTGAATGGAAGAAAATCTTGGTCTCTGTGTGCTCGTCTGTTAATTCTCTGTTCCCTGTTTCCCCCTCCACTACCACTCGAAGAATGGGCATAGCAGACAGTCAAATTAAATATAAATAAAGAAGAAGAGGTGCAGTACCTGACTTGAAGTTTTAAAAGCAGGGTACTTACTATAAAAGCCTAACTTATGAAATTACTCTTAGCACTGAGTAAAATTAATTGGAAAAATAGGAGAGAGAAAAACAAACAAAAAGCTACTGGCAATATTTTGTGTCACTTTACCAAAGTTGTACCTCATCAAAACCTGTATGAAAGGATATCTTTTATAACTGAAACCAACTCCCAAAGAGCTCGTGTTAATCTACCCTAACATACTGCCCTTTTGTAAGCTGGTCTACTTAATTAAAAACAGTCAAATAGAAATCTGCCCAGGATTCTCACTTACCTTTGCATGAACGCAAAGGAGGGACAGTGACTTTTAATTTCTGAATGATTAAAAGGGGCTATATATTTCTTTTGCTATAGGACAAATTTTGAATCTTTTTCAGCATGGAAATTTGAGAGTGTGTATAAAGCTATAAAGTATTTCACAGTTGTCGGCATTTTGTCCGTCATTTTGTTCATCTTGCTTCACTGTTTCCACTATCGACTGACTGTTGGCTAGAATATTTTACCGATTGACTGTTGGCTAGAATATTTTACTATCAGATCAATTCACTCCTAAGTGCTTCAGCAGATAAGGGCTTTCTTTCAACGTTAGCATAAGGTCATATGTATCCCTAATGAGATTAACAGTGGCTCCCTAACAGCATCCAGTATAAATGACTGTCAGAGAATTACACCTAGAGTACCGTCTCTTGATCCCTTCGAGGCTAGGATGGCATTCCCCTTCCCACATTGCTAGGCTAGGATGGCATTCCCCTTCCCACATTGCTTTCTCTCCCCACCTTCCAAGGCCTCTAGCTACTGAAGGAATGAAGTTGTTCACTCTGCACAAGGCTCCATATGCTCGCTGTGACCATTTCCTCATGGCAGTCCTTCACTCTTCCTATTTCCTTGAAATTGGAAGTTAGATCAGGAGGCTTAATCAGACTCAGTTCAATTGTTCTAGCCTTCTATTGAATCAGGAGGCATCTAACTTCTGATTGGCCCACTTTTCATGATCCTAGACGGCACAGAGGATGTTTCAATCTTGTATTAATGGTTTTAGCATCTGCAGATGACCCTTTCCCAGAGTCACTATTTCATTAGTGGCCACGAAGTGCCAATTTGCCGTTACTCCTTCTGCGTATGTTTCACGAGATTTTACTGTAAGGAATTTTCCAATCAACTTGTTTTCTTCATAATGAATTCCTACGGAGATGGCCAGGCCTGCCATGATCCCTCATTAGTGGTCAGAAAAATGGAGTTGGCAATCCAATTAATCTTTACCAGTGGTGACTTTCTTCTGATTTTCACTATTTCATGTCCAAAAAATACACACGATTGTGTGGATGTGTGTGTACATATTCTGTGTTTTCATTTGTTCCTTCCGATGCACAGACTGTGATCTTTGACCACTGAGAGTCCCTTCAAATCGTCTCTTCGCAACCTTGGGCATGGCTCCAAAGTCTTCTCATAGCTTTCTTGCTTTCTGACACAAGAAGATGTCTTAGATTAATCATGTCTATTTCCTATCCAATCCTAGACTCACTGACTTCTCCAAAGCCCACTGTTTGTGCTAAAAGACTACTTAGAAGCTGCTCTCTTGGCACTAAAGATACTTACCACTGAAGAGGAGGGAATGCTTCTCTACAGGGCAAAGACCCAGGGAATATACATCCTTAACAGAGGAAAAGTAAATCACAAGTTTATACAGCTAATTCACCCGCAATTTTAAGATGAACATTCTATATATCTTCTTTATTCCCAAGCTCTCACAGGAAAGTGTTTGGTTTCAATGGCATAACTGCTGCTAATCATCATCTTATGGAAACAGATGAGACCTTCAGAGTAACAACACTGATTTCTTTCTGAATGAAGTTTAAAATTTATTTCTATTATCTTTCCATTCATGAGACATACACATCAGAGACAGCAATCACAATACTATATTTTCAAAGTCATTTGAAATAATGATTTCTAATACCTGACTATGGAGCCAGCTACCAGACCCTAGATCATCTCTTTTTTGTCCTGCTTTAAATTATGATTTCTAATTTTGTAAAACATTTTCTAACTTTGTAAAATGTTTCACTGGTCCTAGGTCAAAACTGTGAGTGATAGTTAGAGAAGCCTCACTTCCATTTTTGTGCCAGTGCCCTTCCCTCCACTTGCTTTTCATGTACCTGATATTGTTATTTTTAGAATGCATTTCCGCTGTTTCTTTTGAAATAAATATATAGCATATATTTATAACAAAAAATATAAATAATTTAAACTACATAGTTGTATCTATTACACTATATTCCTCTTACATGAAATGTATTATATATTTTAAAATAATTCCTCCATGAGATACATTATATGAGCTTATAACAAAACTAAGAATAATTTCCATTTCACATATAAAGTTATAAAATAAGACCAAATAAAGTCAGTCTTGGTGAAACATTCCTATAATTACAGCATTTGAGAGGTTAAGGTAGGAGGGTCCTGAGTTCAAAGCCATCCTTGGCTACATAGCAACTTCAAGACCAGCCAACACTACACAACCACTGTGATAGTTTGAATGTAACTCGTCCCATAATCTCATAGGAAGTGGCATTATTAGTAGATATGGCTTTGTTGGAGTGGATATGGTCTTGTTGGAGGAAGTGTGTCACTGAGGGGGTTGGTTCTGAGGTTTCCTGTGCCCAGTGTCTCAGTTGACTTCCTGTGGCCTGCAAATGTAGGACTGTCAGCTACTACTCCAGCACCACTTCTGCCTGCACACTGCCATGCTCCCTGTCAAGGCAATAGCGGACTGACTCTCTTAAACTGTAAATGAACCACCCCAAATAAATGTCTCCTTTGTAAGAGTTGCCATGATAGAGCAGGGCCTGGTGGGCACACCTTTAATCCCAGTACTAGGGCAGCAGAGATAGGCAGACCTCTATGAGTTTGAGGTCAACATAGTCTACGGAGTGAGTTTCAGGATAGCCAGAGCTCTTATGCAGAGAAACCTTGTCTCAAAAGAGTTGCCATGGTCATGGTGTCTTTCACAGACAACAAAGACTCTGTCAAAACAAAAAAGATCTAAGAACTAAATAATTCTCCTACATATGTCTCCTAACGGGTTTTAAAACAGGAAATGGCATTGTAATTCTTTTCTACAGTTCCCTGCTCTTGCTCTGGAGACAGGCCTAGTATTGACACCCATTGTCACCCACACTGAGTACATGAGAAAGATGACAGATACAGTAGCAATGATCATGTATGAAAATCCTTCTCTACCCAAACAAATTTTATTACCGCTTCTATCTATTTACAACCACCATTCTCTCATCTTTAAAAATTTAAAGAAAGTTTTGAGTTTGGATAAATGGAATATGAATAATAAAAACTATGCATGGTAGAGCTATTGTTCTGGTTTCATTTCTGTTGCTGCAAAAAATACCCTGATACAAAGTAACATGGGGATATAGAGGGCTTGTTAGGCTTACAATTCCAGTGTATAGTCCATCATTTCAAGACAGTCAAGGCAGGAACTCAAACAGCTTGTCACATTGTATTCACAGTCAGGAGCAAAGAGAGAACCAGGGAATGATGCTTGCTCACTGCTCTCCTCACTGACATTATTCAGCACCCCTTACCTGGGGAACAGCACTACCCACCAGGGGCGGGTTCTCTACAATCCTCAACAGGCTAACCTGATCTAGATAATTCCTCATTAAGACTCTCTTCCAGGATGGCTCAGGGTTGTGTAGAGTTCCTAGTGAAAACTAACCTGCATAGCCATTAAAGGTTCTTTACATCAACATTCGGACTATTATACTCTCCAATTTCAATGCAACCTTGGTAATGCTTAATGTTTGAGAACAACTCAGTTAAATATTTTGCATACTTTTTTCATATTAAATTTGGAAATTTCAAATGTCAGAATTGTTGTATAGTCCTATCTAACAGTTAGCTTCTGAAGCAGGTTAAGTGGAATTATATCTGCTTCTTCAATGGGAGCTATTAGATAGGACCATACTGTACTTGGGCTCTACTAGGAAAAGACCCATACCTACTTGCCCAACTTCCTCTCCCACCAATGGACCACACACTGTTTGCTACAGTCAAACAAAATGATTTGGTTCACTTGCAAGACCCCAGACTACTGGAGATTAGCATACAAGTCTAATACATGCCTGATGCATATAGTATGTGCTACCAAAATAGGCATGTCTAGCACTGAATTCAAGAACAGATTTTAAAATACTACACGATGCTCCTCTACCAGTGATGGCAGATATTACCTCCTACTGGCAGTAAAATCCAACAAAGAAAACTAATCAGCACCTATCTAACTAGAAGCTAGTTTTTTCCTAAGTCCCTGAGTTTTAAACTGCCATTCTAAAGTCTACTAAAATCTACTCTGAAATAAATGGTCAACTGTGACCAAATACACAAAAGAAATACATATCATGTTAATTTTTCTCTATAATTATACAATCCTTTAAGAGAGAAGCTGGAGTACAGCTTAGCAGGTGAGTGCTTGCCTAACATGCACAGGGAACTAGGTTTAGCACCAGCATCACCAAAAATGTAAATAAAAATATAAACAAATGAAAGGGGAAAAAATCCCTTTTGTTCAGTTTTAAGCCTAAAAATATGCCTAAAGGGACCACACTAGTGTCAAATATATGGCTGATTATTGTTATATATTAATATTTTGTTGGTATCCATCATTATAGATATCTTAGCTTCTGTCATCATCAAAGGGTAGATTTCATTAATTCACATTTAAGGACTTAAATTATACAGCACATTATTACTATAAAATACACAAATGCAACTTCTCTGTGACAGAGCACTAACAGTGGCACACTCAGCTCAAAGATCAGCTTTTATAAGCACTTGAAAACTACACTTTTAGCCGGGCCATAGTGGTGCACACATTTAATCCCAGCACTTGGGAGGCAGAGACAGGCGTATCTCTGTAAATTGAGGCAAACCTGGTGTTCCAGGACAGCCAGGGCAGTTACACAGAGATACCCTGTCTCGAAAAAAAAGAAAAGAAAACAACACTTCTTGTAAAAAAAAAAAAAAATCAAAATTGGGGATGTAGCATCTGCCTAGCATGCATGAGGCCCTGGGACATGAGCTCCATCTTCAGTGCCACATACATGGGGCCTCGCCACACAGACTTCAATCCTAGCATTCAGGAGGAAGAAGCAAGAGGATGGGAAGTTCAAGGTCATCCTTGGCTACACTGGGAACTGGAGGTTAGCCTGGACCTAAGTACTGCAAACTGAAAGTGAGAACCTGGAGTGAGTATTTCTGCACCCACCTTTATCTCGGTTTCAACAGCACAGTGCTGCTGTAAGTCATGAAGCAGAGGAATCAAATTCTCAGTTCACCCTCTTCTTTTTTCTTTATTTTGCTTGCTGAACTTTGAATTCTTTTCTATTCTTCCACCCCTTTATATTTGGCACTGACTATAGCAAAGTTATTTTAGGGGTTTAAAAGATATGACAGCCACTGCAGACACCAGTTAAACAATACAGAGAACAATCAGTTTCTGCCTTGATACTAAGCTTGGTGGCAGGCACCCTGACCCACAGAGCCACCTCCTCCACTACCCCTTCATGTTAAGCTGCTTTCTTTTTTCTTTGACTCCAACAAGACCTTCAATCTTCAAAGTCTAAAGCTCATCTAAATCTTGAATTTCTCCTTTTTGGCTCCATCTGAAAGTTGATAGTCAGATATTCTTCCCCTAGAAGGAGCACAATAGAAAAAAATGGAAGAATAGTGGAGATGAAAGGGTTTGGTGGAGAAATGGGGGGGTGATAAATTGAAATGAAATATGTATGAAAACCCCATATGGAAACTTACTACCATGTAAGCTAATTTTTAAAGTTAAAATTAAATAGAAGAAATCAAGTACCTAGAAACAGGCATGGTGGCACACACCTTTAATCCCAGCACTCAGGAGGCAGAGGCAGGTGGATCTCTGTGAGTTTGAAGTCAGCCTGATCTATAAAATGAGTTCCAGGGCAGTTAGGGCTGTTACATAGAAAAACCCTGTCTCAAAAAAAAAAAAGAAAAAGAAAAAGAAAAGAAAAGAAAGAAAGAAAAAGTAATCAAGTACCTAAAGAAATTCAGTGTTTGATCTTCCTAATCTCACTATGAAAGCACATACTACTAGCTCATATCTAATCAGTGCTAGCTAGAGTTGAAACATCCATAGGACTCTGACCTAAACTACCACTCTGGTTTAAAGATGAAGGGAGAAGGGCTTAGAAAAAAAAATAATTTACCCAGGGTTACTCAAAACCAAGGGTACCTAAAGCCATGCTGGGTATCCTTATACAACTTAGTTGTACAGGAGACAACCCATTGCTTGCTTTACTTTGTAATGTAGGTTTCCTGAACACTGGTGAAAAAAACAGGAACTGTTGATGCTCACTCAGTTATAAATTTATTCAACAAACAGACGTTAGTTTCTGACCTGAACCTATTTTGTTTCCTTTGTACTCAGAATAGGAAAAGGACTTGCATCTCTACTTCCCTCATTACTCCCAAGCTCATGTGATGAGATCACACCCAGCAACCTGATGTGATGCGGTGGGTCCTTTTTAGGCGGTACCTAGATGGGGGATCTAGAGAGATGGCTCAGAGAGTAAGAGTGCTTGCTGCACAAGCATGAGAACCTGGGTTCTAACCTCAGGACACCATAAAAGGTGAGGCCAGAGATGAGAGGATCACTGGCGCCCCTTGGCTGCGAGACTAGCTCTGAGTCAGTGAGACACTCCGTCTCGAGACTAGCTCTGAGTCAGTGAGACACTCCGTCTCAAAGAAATGAGGAGGAGAATGATAGAAAATGAACCAGCATCCCCCTCTGGCCTCTGCACACACACTCAAACACACAACATACATGCTGCCCACACACACACTCAGACACACAACATATATGCCATTCCCACACACTCAAACACACAAATTACGTGTCGCCTACACACACAGAAACATACAACATATATGCCATCCCCACACACACTCAGACACACAAACTACATGTCGCCTACACACACAAATACACAACATATATGCCACCTCACATGTGCACATATATAACACACATGCCCCCACACACTTGAACACACACATACACATACAAATATATAAGACACATGGCCCCACAAAATACATATTTAAATAAAATTTAAAAATTGTATAAGAGGAAAACAATCTAGAATAGTACACACATAGCACAAAACAAAGTACATCTTCAACTCAAAACAAACAAAACAAAAACCCGGGTTCATAAATATAGAATAAACTAAAGAGATTCAACACCAGTTCAAATACCAAAGATCTAGAGCTTTTCCTGTGAACCCAGAGTAACCCAGCACTGAGACATGCCATGGCTAGGGAAGGCTAGGGAAGCTGCATGTGCATTTCAGAAGATATCACTAGAACTGAGGGCTCAGGACTGCAGAGGACCAATCGTGACATTTCAGAACATGTTCAATGCAGAGCACCAGAGAGAGGAGTGTCAAAAGAGAGTTCTAGAGGGCAGAGGTCATGTCAGCTGAGGACAAGATGAAGAAATGCCAAGTGTTCTAAAGGGGAAAACCAAAGGGACATGTGGTGTAGGAGGGTCTTCTATTTGTGTTATTGCCCTCATTGGTTAAATAAAGAAAACTGCCATGGCCTTTTGATAGGGCAGCCCTTAGGTGGGCGGAGTAGATAGAACGGAATGCTGTGAGAGAGAAGGCAGTGTGGCAGGCGCAGACGCCATGCTTCTCCAGCACAGGATGGCTTACTGGCATGAGTCTAACCAGTGTCCATCTTGTGCTGGAGAAGCATGGCATCTGCGCCTGCCACACTGCCTTCTCTTTCACAGCATTCCCTTCTATCTACTCCGCCCACCTAAGGGCTGCTACACCAATGTGGTTTGATAGACCACGCCCTCCTGAAAGGTCACTGTGAACACCTTCAGAAAATTACTTCACTCAACTGGTGACTGAGATGAACAGGATACACCATGAAAGACCTGATTGACAGCACCCCCATACAGCAGGAAGAAGTTTGGAGAAAAGTAACTACGCCCATATTCCCAAATATTGTTTCTAAATGTTCTTTAAATTTAAAGGGGGAGATGATATAGATATGGATAATTTACATTGGTATAAATTTTGCCTTATTGATATAAATTCAAGGTCAATCTTGTTATATTTCTGCCCTTAATTAAGGTGTTGTGATTGTGTAATTCATTTAAAAATGTAATGTATAATTAGGAAATATAGGTTGTTAATGGATAGTCATTGATATAGTCAAGTTTGTAGTCACGTTAGATTTTCTAGATGTGCATAGATATATTTCAGATAGGCATTCTTCATATCTTTCAAAGACTACAGAACATGGCATTTAATGTTTTAATAACTTAGAACTTTTCATGACAATGAGACACGTCTGCTCCTGGCAGCACCAGCTACTTCAAGAGGAAGACGGGCATCGAAGAGACTCCTTATGGAGTTGGTTTGCCATTTGGGCAAGAAAGTGCTCTTGCCTGGACTGTTGCATAAACTGGACACAAAGAACCCACAGAGAGAGGACTACTAAACTTGCCTAAAGGTGAGATGATCCTTCAGGGTTCCTGCTTCATGAAAGAGTCTGTGAGACATTCTGCAGGATACAGAAGAAAGTGACTAAACTGTCTTTAAATTTTCCTGCATCATGGAAATGTCTGCTGGATACTATGGGCCTGTAGGCTAAAGATGGATGCCCCAACGGTACAAAGGAACTTTGGGTGACTGTACAGGCAGCAAGATGGCTCTGTCATTCCTAGAGTTTGGAAGTTGCTTATTTCTTGTTTACTTAGGTAATATTTTATCCTTCTGGAGTCTTTGATGGAGTTGAAGAATGGATAGTTATAATTATAGTTTTCCTTTGTCATGATAAAAGATAAAATAGGTTGTAACTGTAATTCTTGCTTGATAAATTTTGTTATTTAATTTTACTATGTTAAAGCCTTTTTTGTTTAAACAGAAAAAGGGGAAATGGTGTAGGAGGGTCCTTCTGTATTAGGGTTGCTTTTATTGGTTAATAAAGAATCTGCCTTGGCCTTCTGATAGGGCAGGACTTAGATAGACAGGATAAAGAGAACAGAATGCTGGGAAGGGGACAGAACCAGAGAGAGCCACCGCCATGAAGCTTCGAGGACACAGACGCTGAATCTTTCCCGGTAAGCCACGACTAGTGGCGACACACAGATTATTAGAAATGGGTTAAACAAATATGTGAGAGTTAGCCAATAAGAGGCTAGAGTTAATGGGCCAGGCAGTATTTCAATGAATACAGTTTCCGTGTAATTATTTCGGGTACACACTGGGAGCAGGGTAGCACAAGGAGCCCTGCGCCGGGAACCAGGAACTGGGAACGCAGCCCGAGCCCCTCGTTACAACAGACATGAGTATTCCAAAGCCTCTCTCTAGGTTAGGAGGGTTTGGGGTTAGGTTCACCTCTTCAGAGAATGGTGTGGGAAGCAAAAGCTAGCTGCTATAGAAAGCAGATTTGAAGATTAAAGGCAGATGGTGGCACCTGCCTTTAATCCAAGCACTTGGGAGGCAGAGGCAGGAGGATCTCTGTGAGTTCAAGGACAGTCTAGTCTGTGAGAGCTAGTTCCAGGACAGGTTCCAAAGCTACAGAGAAACCCCCATCTTGAAAAAAAAAACAAACAAAAAAGCATTTTTGACCACAAGAGAAGCCATTTTTCTGATCAATACTAGGCCAACCTGAAAGACAAATGCATTAGCTCCTAAAATAGAAAAATTCATAAAGAATGGGGACACTCTACACAGAATTTCTTTGATAATATATAGAGATCACTGGTTATATGAAAATGGTCTATACATTCTTTATAGATTTAACACATGTTAAAAAACAAATGACTATATATCGGCATGAATCCAATGGCTCATGTCTATTACAAATAAATAAATGCCATAGCCATGAATCCAGTGCTCGTGACTATTACAAACGAATAAATGCCATAGCCGTGAATCCAGTGCTCGTGACTATTACAAACGAATAAATGCCATAGCCGTGAATCCAGTGCTCGTGACTATTACAAATGAATAAATGCCATAGCCGTAAATCCAGTGCTCGTGACTATTACAAACGAATAAATGCCATAGCCATGAATCCAGCGCTCGTGACTATTACAAATGAATAAATGCCATAGCCATTAATCCAGTGCTCGTGACTATTACAAATGAATAAATGCCATAGCCATGAATCCAGTGCTCGTGACTATTACAAATGAATAAATGCCATAGCCGTGAATCCAGTGCTCATGACTATTACAAATGAATAAATAGACACAGCCATGAATCCAGTGCTCATGACTATTACAAACAAATAAATGTACATAGCCATGAATCCAGTGCTCGTGACTATTACAAATAAATGCCATAGACATGAATCCAGTGCTCATGACTATTACAAACGAATAAATGCCATAGCCGTGAATCTAGTGCTCATGACTATTACAAACGAATAAATGCCATAGCCGTGAATCCAGTGCTCGTGACTATTACATTTGGAACAGATGAAAACCGATTAAAGACAAAGGAAAACACTAGAGCAGTACTGTTTCCTGTAACTAGATCGGACCTAATGAGCTGCTCCTATCAGCCTAGTATTTACATTAAAAATCAATAAAAGGCAACAAAATTATAAAAGCATCCTGAAAGAATAGTTTCAAAGAACTTCAAAGCATCTGGACTTTGGACTTGCTGCTCTGAAGGGATTCTTTCTTTTTTGTTTGTTTGTTTTTCAAGACAGGGTTTCTCTGTAGCTTTTGGAGCCTGTCCTATAGACCAGGCTGGCTTTGAACTCACAGAGATCCTCCTGCCTGAAGGGATTCCTTCCACTGAACACCCTGAAACCCGAGTTCCTCCTTTACCAAAGTTGCCAGTACCCAGTGATTGTTCTAAAAACACCATAATTTGCCACCACACCATTCAAGGAGCCATCCCAATACAAGAAAGTAATAGAAAGTGTTCATGATTTTCAGAACTAATTGTAGAAATACTGATTCTTTTAAAAAATAGCTGTAAGTACACAGTGTTCTCTAGGATGCTCACAGAACTCAATTTTTATACAAAACACTAATGTTCTTCCATCTACTTAGTAAACACTTGTTGAAGGCCTACGATGACACAGTATAAGCGTAGGTAAAAGCTTGAAAGCACATTTGCAAATCTTTGAAGACTCCATTGCTACTTTGAGGTTAAAACATTTAAGGTAAAATGCCAAGAAAGAATGTCCTCATCTGACAGGGCCCACAGGTGTGGGTCTATTCTACCTTGACTAAAGGTCGGAGTTAGAACTACTGCTCTCTCAAGGTTATTGTCAACAGGTGTGGCTAATATCCAGACCTGGTATTTCAGGTATTAAGAAGTAGGTCTGTTTCTACCTCTAAGTCTAAGGATCCAGCTAGGTTCCTACTCCCTTAGGGAGATAACTATGGATTCCACCCAGGGAGTGGTTTGCCACACAGTGTTTTGGTCTAGGCTGTGAGTGTTACTTGTCTTGTTCTGGCAACAGAATGTTTAACTAAGAATGTAGCCTGTAATCCTTCAACTGGTCTGTTCATTCCTTCTATCATGCCAATGCAGTTTTTTGTTTTTTGGTTTGTTTGTTTTTTATCTTACTCCTACCTCTTGGGGTCAGGGTATTTGAGCAAATGGAAATTAAACACAGAAGACTTTCAGTACTCACTGTATGTCCCTTCAGTGCTAGCCTATGTTTCTGCTTCTTATTTCTTCTATATCTATGCTCCTAGGAATTCTAGTCCTCATGCTCCTGCCCTGGAACATATGAATCCACAGCTAGGAGCCCGGTAAAATCACACCCCGCCCCCTGAAAAGGTGGCTTATGACACTCATCACATTCCCTAAAACCTATGCACGCATTTCAGTTCTTCAAGAGTCGAAACTAGTTCCTACGCCCCATATGACTCCTCTCACACACCACACTAACATGTGTGCACACACACAAATTAAAAACAGGGAATCTTAAATTTCCTTTAGTGAACTCAGTCTCCTAGTTGGTATTTGATGCTGCTACTTGAATATATTCTGTGTCTCTCTGAAGCCTAAGGACAGTTGTGACAGAGCCTGTGAACAGCCCGCCCACCCTCTCTTAAGGCACTGCATGGCAGCCGTGTTCCCAGAGCATAAGGAACGTCACGGCGCTCTGTGGAGGAAACGATGCCACAGCACACTGCTGGAGGCACTGGCATGGCCTAGTGAGGAGCCTGACCTTTTCTTTTCTTGTGTTAGGCCAAGAACTACTTTATGGTTGAATAATAAAACACTAAGTGACACTACTATGAACAAGAAACATTAAAGCTTAACCCTGTCCCCCGAAATCATTTCCCCACGTTCATTCGCAAAGAGATTTCAACCTACGTCTAAGACAGAAAAGCAACCGTCCCAGAGAGTGCCCATCCTACCTCCTGAGTGTGTTCTTTGTAGACTTGCAGGGGTCCTGTGGCTTTGGCAGTGTCCCAGAGCTGCAGGGAACCATCACCACTACAGGTGACAAGGACGTGCTCATTGTTTTCACTCCAGGTAACATCAAACAATCCATCATTCCAGTCAAAGCTGTAGCAGAATTAAAAAACATATATCTATGAACTGCTGGTCAGAAAGTGATTAACAATCTTTAAGTTTATAGTTAGTTTTCCTCCTCAGTTTTTCACATATTGTAACACACATTTTCTCATATAATCTTAAAAAGTGTGAGACAGAAGTCAAGCAGGTCCTTCACAGAAATGGGTTCAGAAAGGCAGGAAGAGTGGGTCAGGGAGTGCAGGCAGATAACTAGAAAGCTAAGCTAAAGCCTTGCAGCCACTAATATGACGCCATCTACCAAGGGCAGGCTGTCACACTTGCGGCTTGCTATAGCCTGTGATTCACAGCACACACTAGCAAGCACTTCAAAATCCTGAGGCCAACCATCTTAAATCCTCCCATAAATCTTTCCTCTGAGCTGTACGAGCCTTATTGCATAGATCTTTCATCTGGGCTATGAACAGGTAGTCATCTTCTAACGAAACCTCTTTCCTCTGCTGTTGACTAACCCTGATGAAGTATTAAGAGTCCATCAATCAACATGGAAGACGGGTAAAGAGAGAAGAGAAACACTGGGTAAACCATAAGATGGGCATTAGCTCTCGCTTACATAAAGCTAAAGACAGCAAAGATGGGCAGTGTCACAGAGCACACTAGTTGGCTCACTGTTTAAAACATGCAATTTCTAAATGGACACTAATAACCTCGAGAAACCTAAGTAGAAAAAATAATTTCTATATTATGCCAATGCAAAAGTTTCTTTTATATTATAAATCAAAACCCATTAGTGCCAACTATTCAAAAGGGAATTGTATTAAGATTTTGACAGTGGTTGAGAGTATCTGTAAGCTTAATAATTAGTCACGGTAGTGGTTTGAAGGAGAATGGCCCCCAAAGCTCTCATGTTTGAATGCTCAGCCCCGAGTTGACAAAAGTGTTTAGAAAGGTTTAGGAGGTGTGGTATTTGTTGGAAGAAGTGTGTCATTGGGGGTGGGCTCTGAGGCTTCAAAAGACCTGCCCCATTCCTAGCGTGCCTCTCTCTGCCTCCTGCCTGAGGATCAAGATGTGAGCTTTCAGCTGTGCCCTTGCTCTGCCATCCTCGACTCTAACCCTCTGAGACCACAAACCCAAAGTAAACACTTTATTTTATAAGTTGTCTTGATCACGGTGGGTTTTGTTGTTGTTGTTGTTTTATTTTGTTTTGGGGTTTTCTTTGGTTTTTTGAGACAAGGTTTCTCTGAAGCTTTGGAGCCCGTCCTGGAACTAGCTCTTGTAGACCAGGCTGGCCTCGAACTCACAAAGATCCACCTGCCTCTGCCTCCCAAGTGCTGGGATTAAAGACGTGCGCCACCACTGCCTGGCTGATCATGGTGTCTTATCGCAACAATAGGAAAAACAGCCACTGTACCTTCTAAAAATCTGTAGTCCAGATTCAGTTTGATCCAATACTAAAAGGGTTCCACAGCCTAAAGGAAAAAAAAAAAGAAAATAAGGCCATGCTGTTGAACTTTCCAGGGGACACCAAGATGAAGTATTAAGCAGTATAGACCTGCTTTAACTACCACAAATGTCCCTTAAAATAACTGTGGCCACATAAAGGATTAGAAGCTACACGGTGTGCTTCAATCATTAAATATTCAGCCTACCACCTGGACTGACTAGAACCCAGACACCAGCCTAGGGGAAAGATGCCCGAGTGCCAACTCAAACCTAGCCAGCGGCTAGGCACACAAACCTTTCAGGTTGGTGCTAACAGCTCTACTAACAGAAGAGAAACCTTATAGACCCCCAAGACCGTGACTCTGCCTTGCTGATCCATGTAAAACACGTCTAGCATGGCGTTTTAAAACAAAGTATTGTGGAAATACCATATATTCTTCGGTCAAATGTTTAAAACAGTTATCTACCAGCAATTAATTACTTTTGCTAAGAGATTAGTCTTTTTCTCGGCCCTGGTCACCCCTCCCTCTCTACTAACATCTGATCAAAGTGGATCTGCGCTTGAACTATACAAGGAAAGATGACTAATTATTAAGCTTACATGCACAGCCAGATGTTCCTAGAGCTTTAACAGAATTATGTTTTGAGTTCTTGTGATCAGTACGATATTTTCATTTGCAAGGTGTTAAAGTTCTTCCACTTAAACACGGCTGATGACAAAATACCAATTCTAGGTCTGGAGAGACAGCTCGTGCCCTAGGAGCACCGGCTACCTGCAGAGGACCCAGTTTCTGGTCCCAGCATGCACAACCATCAGAAACTCCAGTTCCAGGGGATCCAATGCCCTCTTTGAACCTCTTCTTTTGACCTCAGCTGGCGCCAGGCACGGCCGTGGTTCACAGACATATATATAAGCAAAACACTCACACACACATACACACACCCTTCTAAAAACCAATTCCTAGAAATACCAACTCCCTATAAATAACCTTTATAAAAGACTTAAAGTCCTCATCCTAACTGGGGTCCAAGGACTGTAAACCTGACCATGCAAGCACTAAGAGCTAATTATCAAAACTATAAGAAAATAAGTTATTTATCACTGATTTTCAGAAATCATTTTTTTCTACACTAGACAAAACAAATACAACGGATTGCTAACATTATGCAATGGCTTGACACATACTGTGTAAACAACAGATGGGATACGACTTAAAAGAAGCCTCAATATATGGCTTGGGTGTCTAGACAGCTCTGCAAATTTATCCATTTTCCATGAGACAACAAAAAGAGAGAACAGTACTTTCTAGTCTGTTTTAAAGATAGCGTCAGTCTGCCTAGTTGACGGTGGCTTTGAACTCGTGACTCTGTTGCCTCCCCCTTCCAAGTGCATCCTTCTTAAAGAAGGAAAGACAAGTTGATTTCCCCTCAAATGCCAACTGTGGCAGGGAAAGGGGACCTAAGAGGGCGGCCGGGCCCTCTGTCTCCCCCTGGCGGTGGCGGGCGGCACCGCGCGCGCTCAGAAGCGCGTTCCCGCGTTCGCCCCCGCGGCGGCGGCGGCGCGGCCCGGGCTCACCCGCGATGCCGTAGTTCTGAGCGGCGGCGCAGGCCAGGCGGCCCGGCAGGTACGGGGAAAACTCGGCGGCGTAGCCGTGACGGCCCGGCACCCGTAGCGTCCGCACCGCGCTCATCCCGCCCGCCCGCAGCCACTCGGCCTCCCTGCCCAGGCCGCGAAAACTGTCGCGAGGAAGCAGCGCACCGCGGAGACTCTCTCAGAGCACTTAAGGAGTCCAGGAAGGCCGGGCGGAAGTGAGGACGCCGACGCCTGGAATCCTAGATTTTGATTGGGCCACGTAAAAGGGAGCTGACGCCATGGAGACCATTTTTCTTTTGGGCAATCATCCACTATTTGCTGAAATCAGGTAGCTGGCCTTCTAGACTTTGTTCTAGAACTAAGGGAGAAGGTTCGAGTTAGGGGACACTTCCGACAGCTGTTCATGTTGCATCGCAGCCTCTATGGCGGGTCAACTTGTGTTTTTATTAATTTCTTGAACTTTCAAAACATTGCTATTCTGATATTTTTCTGATGATTACAAAATAAAAACCACAACAAACTCTGAAAGCAGCTAATGAGTCCAAAGATAATAAATAGAGTGCTTTGTTGCCCAAGGTAATTTGAAGCCAGACAACAATGGAGCTAAGGGAAAGAACTGTTATCATATGCAATTAGCTGTCTATAGATGTTATATGGTTGCACTGTGCTCATATCTCTGGGTAATTAAGGAAAACTTGGACTCATTAATTCGTTCATTCAAACATTTGCCAAGCCTGTGCAGAGTGGAAGATGAATATGTAATTTGCCAAACCAAACACTGACAAGTGAAAGAGATTATTGTTACCATTAAACCACTCAACCTGCACAGACCAAGTCATAGACCAAGCACAGCACTGGGCTTTTCACGAAACTCAAAAAGCCCTGCTGGGGGTACAAGGTTGAACTCAGGAGATCACAAGATAGGAAAACTGTTAACTGTACTGAAAATGCTGTTGATGTTAAGATAAATATATACAAGTGTTTTAGAAGGGGATGGGGCAAGAAAAGCTTTAGGAAGGAGGTTATCTGGGGTGAATGCATGCGGTGAAGTGAGTTTTCCTTTAAGGAAAAAGCGGGAAGACATTGTGGGATCAGGAGAAAGGTGAAAACCCAGGAGACCTAAATCAATAAGAAATGGAAACTTTTAGTGCTCTACGTGCAGATAGAGGGTGTGGTGAATGGCACTTTATGTAGACAGGGCTGTCAGCCGCTGGTTCTGCGCTCAAACGTGAAGTCTTATACACTGTGCCCAAGGAATGAGACTTTGGCTGCAGTTTGACTAGCAGAGAACTGTTCAGATTTTCAAGTGAGGGTCATTAAGTGAGTTTTCATTCACTAGCAGCACTAACTGGAGACTGGAGATTGGTGATGGGAGTGCCGTTTAGAGACTTTAGCAATAAAAATTCAAGCAAAAGATGGTAAGCCAAGATGGGGTAGTGGGGTTTTGTTGAGAACTATGGTAGAGGTTGAGGTTAAGGGTCAAATAAAGATGAAGAGTTTATATTTTTCCCAACTTTCATACTTAGTTCCTATATCAACACAGGAATTGTTTATTGAGTTATGTACAATGGGAGCTTGTGGTGATATTTTGTTTGTGTTTTAACAAATAAAGCTTGCCTGAAGAACAGAGTGCAGAGCTAAGCCACTAGAGGCCAGGCAGTGGTGGCACACACCTTTAATCCCAGGACTCGGGAGACAGAGGTGGATGGATCTCTGTGAGCTCAAGGCCACTCTGGGCTATCCAGTCTCAAAGAGAAACAGAGTCAGGCAATGGTGGTTCACACTTTAATCTCAGCAGAAGGGAGGTGGAGATGGGAGTGATGTGGCTGGGCGGAGAGAGGGTTATGATGCAGGAGAAGACAGGAGCTCGGGTGCAGACTGAAGATAAAGTCGGAGGATGCCGTCTGAGAATTAGCAGAGACAGGATCACCCCTTCAGTCTGAGAATTCAGGAGAGGTAAAAAGGTCTCTCTAGTGGCTGCTGCTCTGCTTCTCTGATCCTTCAGCTTTCACCCCCTAATATCTGACTCTGGGTTTTATTTATTAAGGCCAATTAGAATTCATGTTACAGGAAAAGGAACAAGTTTGGGACAACAGCGAACTCCAGTTTAGCATGTTGAATGCAGATTGTGTGTAGTGCTTGATGCAGCAGCATGGAGCCCTGACAATGCATGCAGATAATATTCAAGCCATGGGAATGATTGTTTTCCCTTAGGAAGAGAATGGTATAAAAAGAGAAGGCTAATGACAGAAAATGAGGACACACTGCCACATGAAAAACTTGGCAGTGGAAAAGCTATAAAAGGTTAAAGAGATCCACAAGATGGATACTGTCAACTCATTTATTGCTTGGTTTAAGAATATTGCACAAGCCAGACATGGTGGTGCATGCTTTTAAGCCAAGCACTTGGGAGACAGAGGGAGATGGAGCTCTGGGTTTGAGGGCAGCATGGTCTACAGAGTGAGTTCCAGGACAGCAAAAGCTATAGAGAGAAGCCATATCTTGGAGACCACTCCCTCACACACACACACATACAACTCAAGGTGGGAGGATTTGCATGCTATCTTCTTATGTAGATTTAGATGCTTAATGAGTGAATTAGACAATTCCAGGGTTCTTAATGCTATGTAAACATCTAGTGAGTTCCTGGTATCCATAGCAGTACTGAGTGCAGAGTAGACCAAAAACAGTGGCTATTATTATGATCATAGCATTATTATGACCATAGCAGGTGAGGATTTGCTAACAGGAGCTCAGATGTTTAAGAAATGGAGCATTTCTATTTTTTTTTCTGAGGAATTTACATATACATCCCTGTGGGGAGCCAAGGAAGGCTTGAGTGAATGTGTTGGGGAATGTTATTTTTAGGTGTATTACTTTTGTTTATGCTGCATTTTATTAACTGTGAAACTGTGATTCTTTGCCTGTCTAAACCATCTGATGGTCCTAATAAAGAGCTGAAGGGCCAATAGCAAGGCAGTAGCAAGGATAACAAGCAGAGAGTATAAATAAAAGGAGAATTCTGGGAGGAAAGAGAAGGAGAAGCAAGAGAAGGAGGAGAGGAGGACACCAGGGGTCAGCCACCCAGCTACACAGCAAGCCATGGAGAAAGAAGTAAGGTACACAGAAATAGAGAAAGATAAAAGTCCAGAGGCAAAAGGTAGTTGGGATAATTTAAGAAAAGCTGGCAAGAAATAAGCCATGCTAAGGCTAGGCCTTCATAACTAAGAATAAGATTCTGTGTGTGATTTATTTGGGAGCTGGGTGGTGGGCCCTCAAAAAGCTAAAAGAATAAAACATCACACAGCATGAATGTGTAGAGAACAGATGACGTCCTGAATGAATGTGTGCTGTTTGACATGGGCACAGCCATGTCAAGAACACCAATGCCTCATACCCGTGGGAACTGCCAGAGCCTTTCCAGAGTGAGGCTAAGGGGGACGAATGGTACAGACTTCCTCTGGTCTAAGTGTGAACCTTGACAGTGTGTGTAAGTACAGGTGTGTACAAATGATTGACTAGTGCTTGTAAAACCTAGCAACTGCCGCTTCAGCATCCCAGATAGTTGCAGCCTGAGACCGCTGTCCTGTGAGAGCCTTGTCCTCCCTTCCTACAGAGACCAGCTACCTCCTCCTGTGCTGTACATAATAAACATGCTGACATTCTGGCTGTTGATGTCAGCTTTCCAGGACATGTGTCCGTGTGTCTTTTCTTTCTGTGTGTCATTCCCTCACCACCCCAGTCAGGTTTCTGGGACCAAGTCATGCTGGAGGCAGCATATCCCCTTTAACTGTTAGAAAATCTGTTCTTAACTTGCTTAAGGCTTTTGGCGTTCAAAGGGGGTCGCGTTAGCTTCTGACCTGTCATAAAGACAGGATCAGAATGTTGTTCACTTGCCAGTAATTAAAATGGGACTTGGCAAATGGTGAAGCATCTTGTCTTCAGACAGCTCCCCCAGTTGAGTCTGAGTGGGCGTGTGAATGTGCACTTGAGTGTCATGCTGGACATTAAGAAGATACCTGAGATCTCCATGAATTATGTCGCGGTCACTTCTCATACTGTGGACTACCTCCTTTCAACTTCTTCTTCATTACTGACATCACAGAGTCACCTCTTAAGCTGTCCCTCCCCAAGGACACCTCAGTGCTCTTGTTCAGTGAGTACATACCTTCATCAAAGGTCTGGCCAGTTTCTATGCTAGCCCTCCAAGTACCTGGAGGTAGGGGCCACACAGGTGCTGGTCGCCTAATTGAATGAAGGAAAAATAATAATGAACCAAAAGGAAAACACAATATCCTAATTATCCTGTAGCTCTGTTAATGTATGTGAGAGGATATTGCTCAATTATTAATACATAACAACAGGATAATAAATACATAGAAGCAGACCAGCTGGGAAGTATGCCACCTCTCACTTCCAAATGAGACAAGCCCCAAAATCTTACTCTCTATTACCTCAGAATCTTGTAAGGTGACTTTCATAAAGCAGATTCTTAGGACACTCCAGGGGCATATTCATTCAAACTCTCAGGATAAAATCAGACACAGGGATTGTTTGTTTGGTGCTGGGGACCAGCCCAGGCCTTCTCAAGCAATGCACATGCTCTAACATACAACCAGCTGTACCCACAGCCCAGACATTTATTAAACAATAAGTACACTGCATGTAAGACTTGCATCATCGTGGAAGTTTGCGTTCAACAGAGGCATCTGTATATCTGTTTGTCCCAGGACCTTTGCACTCAGGTCCAGCACATGTGGTGTTACTTTACTTCACTTGCATTCCCTATGTGCTGGTTTTGAGGATGATACAAGATAGCTAACATAATCCTGAATCAGTTTCAACATGAAGACTCTTGTCACTCATGCTTGCAGACATGAGTGATTGATTGGCAAATTCAATCCCAAGTGAAACTGTTATTCTGATTACATAAAAGGCTCTCTGAACTCACAGGTAAAAGAGCAAAGTAACTGGCCTGTACTTTTCAAAAATAATGACGTGTGAACTAAGAGTTTAGCTGGACTAGGTTGTGAGAAGAGGCTAGAGCTTATGAGCCAGGCGGTGTTTAAATAAATACAGTTTCTGTGTAAGTATTTCGGACATAAGCTAACCGGACGCCGGAAACACAGCCCTCTCCTCCATACTACACTCAGTGGCACACACCTGTAATACCAGCATGTCCCAGACTGGGAGAAGAGGATGGCATTTGAGGCCTGCCTGGGCTATAGAGCAAGTTCAGGACCAGCTTGGTCTAAAAAGTTCTATCCTGTTTCGAAAACAAAAAGAACGGGCTGGAGAGATGGCTCAGAGGTTAAGGATACTTACTGTTCCTGCAGAGGACCCTAGTTCAATACCCAGCACCCAGGGCAGTTGACAGCCACCTGTAACTGCAGCTCCATGGGATCTGACACTCTCTTCTGGGCATTAGTGGGCACTGGACTCACATCCACACACACCCCCACAGATACACATAAGTAAAAATAAAATCTTTAAAAACAGACACACAAAAAGTAAAGAACTGTTGTTGATTAACACCCTCCGCAGAGATAGTGTAACTCATGCCAGACAAGCTTCTCAGCTGGGTCCTGAACCAGGAAGGTGCCCTTCTTCCATCATGGGCACAAACGACAACAGTATTCAGTGAAGTTTCACATCTATGTTAATTTCCTGTCTGTGTTCATTGAGTTTGCATTTGTAGGCATGTGCTTTAGTAAATATATGTGTGTGTATATATACATGCATACATACACACATGCATATATATCTTGCAACTTAATCTTAAACATTCAAAATGATAGGTAGACAATGCAAGAGCAGAGAGAAAGATAGAACAAATGCAACAAAATATTAACATTTGTAAACTGGTGCAAAAAGAAATGTGGAACTTCCTTACACTTTTCTTCTGCAGTTTGTCTGTCTGCAGGTATTTAAGATGAAGAAGGGTCTTTTAAAAAGTCTAATGCATTAAGAAGAAACTCCGATGACAATGTTAAGTCAACTGAAAAGTTTGAGAATTATTCAACTACCTACTGTTTACCAACTTCTCCTGAGACTGACTGTTCCTCTCTATTACCTTCCAGAGGGAAAACATTCAAGAAGCTTCAAAACAAAATTAACTCACCTTTCTCCACCTCCCTCACACAGTTTGCCCACAGATTTCTTCTGAAAGATTTTTCTGTTCTTTGCACCCACGGCGTTTCTGTTGTTGGTTTGTTTTTAAGGCTCCACCTACGCAGGCACAGTCTTGCCTTCCTATCCCACAAGAAAACTCCGTCCTCTTTAGCTTCTCCATCAAGGCTGAACACTTCCAGAAATTCCAACCAACTCTAAAACTGAGTTTCTAAATTTGAAAAAACAACAGAAAAGCTTTCATCACAAGTCTATGAGAATTACAATTGCTTTTCTTATTTTTCCTTTTATTCTCAAGTCATAGGGCAACTCCTCTTTGTAGTAAATTTGATGAACAGGAATGTTTATAAGACAGCTATTGTATTAAGACTGCCTTATAGTGAAGAAAGCATGACTGAGTGACAGCAGAACTTGCATTTTGACAGAAGAACCTTTGCCATTTGGGGGTTGTATTTTCTTATTTACAAAATAAGAATGGTGGATTTGATCTTTTTAAAAACATTTTTATTATAGCATTAAGGCCTGCTAAAAAGAAAATTCCCCATACCAAAAGGATATTTATATTCAAACTAAGCCCACCAGAGGGTAGCCAAGCTTTATTCTGTGCTTGAATGATAACAGGGTAATGTTTCCTTTTACTGGGAAGTGATGCTAGGCAACCTCCCCAATCTCAAACTTAATTAATAAAGTCAATAATTATCAAAATTACTCTCCTTAAGGACTACAAAACATTGTCACAAAAATTAAAAGAAAGGATGTGAACCTAAATTCATTTTCTTTAAAATCTTAGTATTTGTTTTTGAGGTTTTGAATTTGTTTTTATTCATCCAAGTATCAAAGATGTACAGAAGTTTATTTTAAGAAAACAATGTATACATACAGTTAAAAAATATTTGGAAAGTAAACAATGAGAAGTGAATTTTCTCACTCTAGATCCTTTAATTTTGAGTCTTAATTTTCAAAAAAGAAAATGTATCTAGTTTCCTATATCCATGTTGTTCTGAACCTGAAGATTTAACCAATCTATGGAAAACATTTGAGGAACAAAATTATGTCAGTACCAACCATGTAGCGACATTTTCCTTCTCGTCATCTGTCCCTAGACAATGCAATTTGTGCAATGAAGTTTTCTGAAGAAGTCTTATGTATCATACACAGCCTCCAGGCTGACATTGGCTGTCTAGAACATCATCATTTGCAGAGCAATGGAATATTCTAGATCAAGAGCCAAAGACATCCTTGGCTAACTTTCATTCCTTTAAATAATGCTTTACTATCAACCTCTGTATCTGACCTACAGATACAGAGTATCAGCTTGACTACCAGATAAAACTCTTAGTAGAGCTAAGCAGAGAAACTTGTAATCTCCACCAACCCTAGAGCTAAGAGTTATCTTTCTTTCTTTCTTTCTTTCTTTCTTTCTTTCTTTCTTTCTTTCTTTCTTTTTCGAGACAGGGTTTCTCTGTGTAGCTCTGGCTGTCCTTAAACTCATTCTGTAGACCAGGCTGGCCTCGAACTCACAGATATCTGCCTGTCTCTGTCTCCAGAGTGCTGGGATTAAAGTAGTGTGCCACCGCTGTCTGGCTATGCTAAGATTTCTGTAACATGTAAAAACTATAGAAGAGAACCTCCCCTTGACTGTAGTCCATCTAGGTGACTATTTCCTCCACTACATGGGGAGTTTGAAGCCAGTCTAGGCTACATAAGACTTAGTCTAAACTTTTTTTTTAATTGCTTTCCAAGGAAAAAAGGTTGTGTGTGTGTTTGTGTGTGTGCATGTGTGTGCGTGAGCGTGTGTGTATGTGCATGATCTACTTGTATATTCATAGAATATTTCTGTAAAGAAAACAGGCAAACATGTCACAGTTTCTCTAGGAAGAAGAATGGATGCCAGGCAGTAGCGGCTACACCTTTAATCCCAGCACTTGGGAGGCAGAGGCAGGCAGATTTCTGAGTTCAAGGCCAGCCTCATCTACAAAGTGACTTCCAGGACAGCCATGGCTACACAGAGAAACCCTTCCTTGGGAAATAAAAACAGAATGGAGACACTGAAAGTCAAAATTGAACAAGATTTACTGACTAATCCCTATATTTTTTTACTCTTTAATTGTATACCACAAGGAAATATCAATAAAAACTCCTATAGTATATCTTAGATATTATTCCATATCAACACATATTTTTATCATATATATTTTTAGCAACACAGAAGTTTCCAAATTTACTTGAAATGATTTTTGACTATTTTTACCCCAAATAATATTGCTAAGAGCAGGCTTTGGAAGTAAGCAGATTTGAAAAGCAGGCCCCGCCACCAACCATCAGGACAAAGTGGTCAGTTACTCCAGGTCAGGTGCCCAGTGAAGTTGAGATTGCTTTCTCTTGAAGTTTTAGCAATTGAAGAAGTTAATTATCTAAAATAGGAAGAGGCTGGAAAGATGGCTCAGTGTTAAGAGAGTCTGATGCTCTTACAGAGGACCCGAGTTCCTTTCCCAGCACCCACTTTAAGCTACTCATAACAACCTGAAACTCCAACTCTATGGGGTTATATGTAGTAAGAGGCACGGGCCTGTTTTTGGTCCCGGTGGCCACCTGGCTCCTGTTGCCCAGTGCCTGGCTAGCATATACCCGAAATAATTACACGGAAACTGTACTCATTTAAATACTGTCTGGCCCATTATCTCCAGCCCCTTATTGGCTAACTTTTACATATTATTTTAATCCATCTCTATTAATGCGTATCGCCACTTGAGTTGTGGCTTACCGGCATGAGTCTAACCAGTGTCCATCTTGTGCTGGAGAAGCATGGCGTCTGCCACACTGCCTTCTCTCTCACAGCATTCAGTCCTGTCTACTCCGCCCACCTAAGGACTGTCCTATCAAAAGGCCAAGACAGTTTTCTTTATTTAACCAATAAAAGTAACACAAGTACAAAAGACCCTCCTACACCAGTTATACCCTCTTCTGGCTTTTGTATCCACGTGTACACGGCATTGTCTTTCTCTCTCTCTCCCTCTCTCTCCCTCTCTCTTCTCTCCCTCCCTCCCCTCTCTCCTCTCTCCTCTCCCCTCCAGACATACACAATTTTAGAGATCTTTTAAAACACAAGAAAAGACACTGTTACTGCAGCTACAGTTGTTTGTAGTTGCTTTTTTTCCCCTTAAAAACTCTGAATGGTGGGTATTAAGTCATATGAGTCTAAGATCATATACCTTTTGAAAGGAAAACTTTCCCCCCCGCAGACACCTAACCCTACTAGCCAGATGTGTAAAAACAGGAAAGTGAGAAGCAGTAAGAGACATAATTAAAATGAGAAAGCATGGAGCAATTAATCTGGTTTTACTATAATTAAACTGTCCAACTTGAAGAGTTTAGGTTAAAAATGGGGCTATTGGAGAAATTAAATTAATTAATTAGCTTCTCTTCTGCATTGTGGCAGTGACCATTACTTGTTAAGACTAGACTCTGCCCGCTTCCCTGCATCAGACTCATGCATTGAAGCTCCAATTTCTCCATAGGGCTATATTTAGAGACAGGGCCTACAAGGCACTAAGTAAAGTTAGGAGACACCATGAGAGTGTGGTCCATATGCAGTGGACTGGTGTCAGTATCAGAAGAGAGTGGCCACACATTCGTTCTTACTTTCCTTGACGTGGAAAGGCTGGTGAGGGTCCAGTGCCAAAGGCTGCTGACTGCAATATCCGCTCTACCACCGTTTCTAATAAGGAACCCCCTAAACTGTTCGTTTCATACACGTGCCTGGGTTTAAACCTCTAGTTCCCAGACAACCTAACAAACATCCCTTTTGTAAGTAGACAGGGTTGGATGAGGTTCCTGGGATACCTGCCATTAGGGAGCTGACTCAGTATGCCGGGATACCTCTAGTTGATACTCTCTCCTGTCAGGGGGACAGAGACACAGCGCTATGCTGGCACCTTCAGCAGCCTGAAGAGTTAGCCTAGACTTTTAAGGTTTGTAGTTTCGGTGCTGAAAAGAATTTCAGGACTAGCCAGTGTATGAAGCACAATTGATAGTTTTAAGAAATATATTTTACGTATATTAAGCCTATGTTAAGAGTTAAGAGAAAGAGGCACTTAGGAAAACATAAGACATATTCAAGTGGGGGTGTGTGCTTCCCAAGGGAGACTATGAGAAAGTAGGACCTACCCAATTATCTTAGGATTTAACTAACTACCCAAGTATCTCAGCTAGGATTTCTACTGCTGCGACAAAACACCAAAAAGCAAGTTGGGGAGGAAAAGGTTTATTTGACTTCCACTTCCCACTTTGCTCTTCATCACTGAAGGAAGTCAGGACAGAAACTCAAGCAAGGCAGGAGCCTGGAGGTAGGAGCTGATGCAGAGGCCGTGGGGTGCTGCTCTGGCTTGCTTCCCCTGGCCCACTCAGCCAGCTGTCTTACAGCACCCAGGCCCACCAGGCCAGGGATGGCACCACCCACCATGGGCTGGGCCCTCCCCCATTTATCACCAATTGAGAAAATGCCTTACAGCTGCATCTCATGGTGTCATTTCCCCAGCGGAGGCTTCTTCCTCTCTGATGATTCTAGCTTTGTGTCAAGTTGACACAAAACAAAACCACCCAGTGCACCCGGTGTGAGTATAGAGTAGCCAATCATCCTAACATTGGCCTTCAATGACTCAAGTTATGTCTCAGAATGTTACTAAGAAAACTTCTTTATCTCCTCTTTATTTTTCGATACATGGTGAAAGGGTATTCAGAGATGCCACGAATAAGGCAAAACCAGAAGCCATAGTTGCATAAGAAGTTGAGTAGGTGTCCTTTCCCCAGAAAGGGGTTTCTGGTGAGATTCCTAGAAAACTGGGTCTATGGCTAAGAACGGAAAAGGGCCCCCAAGTTGTTCATTGTTCTGGAATCCTTGCTTTGCTTCTGACAAATGTGTCAATTAGATTCCAGAGTGAAAGGGTTCATTTTCCTCCTCATGTCCCCCAAATTTTCCGTCTTTTTCTTCTGTCTCACTAACGAGTACCTCGGGATGCTGCTTGAATGTAACCTGTCCTCCATCAGCCCATGTGTTTAAATGCTTCATCTCCAACTGTTGGTGCTGTTTAGGAAGGCTGTAGAAGCTTCAGGAGGTCCGCTGGAGTAAGTAGATCACTGGGGTCAGGGCTTGAGGGTTTGTACCCAGCCTGACTTCCTGTTTCTTAGTTCAGACACAAGGTTCGCAGCTGGTCCCCTGTTTCCTGCTGCCATGCCTTCCCCAGCAGCTGTTATGTCTTCTGGCCACAAGAAAATGATCCCCGAGAATTGTGAGCCGATATAAAAATAAACACTTCCTTCCGATCAGGTCACAGCAATGAGAGAAGAAAGGAAGCATCCAGAACGTGCATGCAATGACTAGATACACTCGCCATTTCCACCCATGAGGTGACGATGTATGTAAACTATACAACAGGGCTGGGAAGAGAGGAACAGAAAAGGATTCAAGAGCCTTGGGGAGCTGGGAAGATCAACGGAGGCCAGGACTAACCAAATCTTGACCGGTTTCTCATGAGAAGAAAATGTACATATCTTCTGAGCCTCCGTTATATTTGGATTTCTGTTACTTGTAGTCGGTGGATGGAACACATGCTTCTTGATGGTAACTACCTTTACCACACACTGATATGTGAAAGGTTTGGTTTGTGCACTCAGATAATGCTGCTGTGGAAAGACAGCCTGTTACCATACCCTCAGATTTTGCCGTAGTTTTATAGAATGAGCTGGGAAAATTCTAGAACTTGTTGTATTTGCTATATAGGGGTTAATAAAATATTGAAGTAAGCAGCCATCAAACAGCTGGAACATTGGCAAAGAGTGGTATGGGAAGATTTATCCAGTCTAAGCTAAAAATAGTGCGGCCTGCCTGGGAAGGACAGAGGCTGGGCCAGCTGGGGTAAACTGTTTACAGTAATTCTGGCCATAAAGTAGTCAGGTTGGGTGGGGTGGGGCTGGGGCTCCAACATATTGCCTGCCCCTTGCTGTGAGATACATAAATACATATTGTGAAATAGTCCATCTCCCCTGAGAGATTTCTTGAAGTATAAAACAGTTAAACATAAAATCCTCCCACACTGGATTTCAGGCACATTGAAGCAAAGTTCTGTGTTTCTAGTTTATTTGTGTTTCTGACGCCTTTAAGATAGTCACTATATAGTAAACATACCATAAATGTTGGACAGCTGGAGTTGAACTAGAATATTAAGAAATAAAGTTCGTGTTTGCTTCAGCCTCTCCCCTTCTCTTGCTTCACAGCCTTTCCTCCATCTGTACTTTCTGAGAGGAGTTCTGGGATGCTAAGGGTTTCTGTACAAGTAAAGAACTACTTGAAATCCATCACTAGAAATATGTTCCCTGTGTATTTATAAACGGATTACCAAAGGATTGTTCTTATGCATGTTTGTAATCTTACCACTTAGAAATCTCAGGCTAGATATTGGGCATTGGGATCTGGGAGCCAGCCTAGCCTACATAGTGTGCTAGAGGATAGCCTGAGCTACATAATGATACCCTGTTTCAATAAGTAAGTTAATAAATAAATGAGTGATCCATGTGTGGTCGTGCGTGCCTTTGTTCCTGACACTCAGGAGGCAGAGGCAAGCAGGTCTCTGAGTTTGGGGCCAGCCTGGTCTATAAAGCAAGCCCCTGGACAGCTAAGGCCACACAGAGAAACCTTGCATCAAAAAACTAAAGTAAATAATAAAGGAAGGAAGGACAGACGGACTGACAATCCTTCTTACTCCACTTATAATAATACCTGAAAATCAAATCTGTGAAATGATTTTCCATGATCATCTTAAATATCTCCCTGTATAGTACATCTGTCTGTCTATCTATCTATCTATCTATCTATCTATCTATCTATCTATCTATCTATCTATCTATCTATCTACCTACCTATCTATCTACCTATCTAATATCTATTTGTCTGCCTATTTATCTGTCTATCTGTGGAGGCATACAAATGCTCACACATAATGGTGAAGATTAAGATTACTTTGATCAAGACTGTTGCCAGTGTTGTAACACTACAGGACAAAGAATACAGAGGCTTAGTCTCAATATGCTTCACACTTCTCAATTCTATCTTTACTTGCAAATTTTTAGATTTTGGTTTCTTCCTTTGTAAAATGGAAAGGGCAGGCCAGAGCAATCATTTCCAGCTAAGGAGTTTTGGAGTTTACACAGAGTTTAAACAAACTATACTAAGTATTTAGAAAACCTAATAGAAATCACACATTCCCAATGCTGCAGTGTGGGCCAGTCTAAAATGTCCTTATTTATTTTTGTTTCTAGAAAAAGTTGCTTCTGGTGGCAGGGTAACTTCTGACTGTGGGGCCCTGGGGAAAAGGACAGTTGGGTTACTTATTCCTATCCCAGAAACCAAATACCTCAAGGAAGCAGAAAGTTTCACTCTAACTCATGGCTTTAGAAAGCACCACCCATCATGGCAAGGAAGAGAAGGTCTGAGGGGTTGGGAATGTGTGGGGTCTTTTGTGGGCAGCCTGACCCCAAAGCACAGTGCTCAGGCCAGACTGAGCCAGAATTCTATATAATTTTGAAAGGTGAGCCTCCAGTGACCATTTTGTTAACTATACCCCAGGGGCCAAAGGTTCCATGGTCTGCCCAAATAGTACTATTAGCTGGGGACCAAGTATTCCAACACACAAGTCCACAACAGAGATCTCAGACTCAAGCCCTAACTATCTGAAAAGATTTTTCAGCATTATTTGTTTTAGTGTGTAAGGATGTGCAGAGCCAAGATAACTAACATGTGGGCCGGCTGTCTGTCCCTCATACCTACCTTACTGGGACTCACACTAGAAGCCATAATGAAGAGGGGAGGCACCAAGGTACTTATGCCCATCAGAGAGATTCTTTCTCCATCCATTATAACCTAGACTCCAACCAAACATCTCAGCTTCACTTACAAAAATTTCCTTTTGTGGTTAGAATATGCCCATATATTTATTATCTATCCTCATTACCATTTATGGGTTCTTGGCATTGTCGACCTGAAACAGAAGCCATTTTTGTATAAACGTTCATTACCCCTTAGAGAGTAACTTCCAAAACACCACGGAAAATAATTAACTAACCATGTAGGTGAGCATGGCTACATGTCAGGTTTCTGCAAAAGATACGCGATTATATTTAAGTTGTTCTGTTTTTATAACTACTATGGTGATCTCATAAATATTCTATTTGCAAACATTTCCCAAGACACCTGTTTTATAAGGCTCATTTATCCTTCCTACAAAGATTAACTGGAAGTAAAATAGAAATACATTGTGTTTCCTGCCAGGTGAGTCATGATCTTGAGTAAGTTGACGGATTGTCATGTTTAAGGCTGCACGTGGTAGTTACGGGTTAAAAACATAGAAAAAAAAGAATGGATGGCATCCTTCTTCCTCTGAGCCCTGGACAGCATTGTCCTTGGGTGTGAAATGGACCTTTAGTGGGTGTTTGATAGAGGGGATCCAACCATCATCTTAAACCACCAAGCATCATCTTCAAATGCACAATGAACACTTAAACAGTGAAGGCCTTTAGCGACCCTCCAAGTTCTAAGAGTCCATAATTAGGAGTTAATTGTATTCATTTTTACATCGCCCAGCACTTGTTTCTCAATCACGCTTCCTTGTTCGAAGATTTTGAACATGTGGAAAGGAAGATGGGACAGCCGGGATGGAAAATGGTATAGCAGTTTAAATATAGATTTGGGCCTTGGAGGACATTTCTGTCATCTCAGCACGTAGAGGTTGAGGCTGGAGGATTACAAGCTGGGGACCAGCCTGGGATGCATAGTGAGGCACTGTCTTTAAAAGAAAAAAATATTTGCTAGAACTACCAAATAATCCTAAAAGTCGACTTTTGTGTGTATATTCACAATTGGAAGTAGGAACTCAGAGAGTTTCAAGTCCAGCACTGTGTTGCTCACAATAGTAGAGAGGTAGCAGTGACTACTGGCAGCTGATGTAGTTGGAACGATTTTATTATACCCCAAATTCATATACTGGATCTAGCCACCAATATGATGGAGGATACAGACCACTGTAAGATTAGTGGCTTTGAAGAAAGAGGATAAGATGGAAAGAGGGAGAGAGGGAGAGAGAGAGAGAGAGGGAGAGAGAGAGAGAAAGAGAAACTTGGCATGCAAGCATGATGACCTGAATTCCATCCTCAGAGCTCATATAAAGGTGAAAGGAGAGAGCCAAGATTGTCCTGTGATCTCCATGTGTTCTGTGGCATGTGCCCTCCTCCCAAAATAATATACATGAATTGAGAGGGAGGGAGAAAGAGAGGAAGAGAGCCTTTCCTCATTCTATCATATGAGAACCCAGTAAGAAGATTCTACCTGTTAAATGTAAGCCTTTGCCACTTGCCAGATCTGCCCGATCTTGTTCATGGACTCCAGAAGAATGAGACGTAACAACTGCTGTTCATAAACTACCCTGTTATAAAGTTTTTGCTAGGGTAGACTGTGACAGAAAGTGACCAGATAAATGAAATGTAATAAGTATGTAAAAGTGGGATACTCGTTAGACTTAAGGTGATGCATATTCTTATATGGATGAACTTTGAGGACGTTATACTAAGTTAAGTAAAACAGCCAGGAAAGAATAAATACTGTGTGTGTGTTCACTTATATGAAGTACCCAGAGTCACGGGGACTGGAACAACTGGGAGAAGGAGGGAATGGGCAGTTATATTGTTTGATGGGTATGAAGTTTCTGTTTGATAAGATGCAAAAGTACTGGAAACGATTGGTGGTGGTTGTACAACAGAGCAAATGTATGTGATACAAAACTGCACACTTAAAAAAGGTTAAAAGGGCAAATTTTATAGAATGTGCATTCTATCACATTAAGAAATTAAAATCTTAATAAGATTACTGGTGTAGGAAATATATTAACTTCTTTCATAGGCACAAAGAAAAAACCTACCCGAACTAAAACTTTGGGTAGCCGATATAATGTAAATGTAGCAGAATATACATTCCCCCTCTGCATTATGGAAAGGCAACAATTAAGAGAACAAAGGCTCAAGTCGGAGACCTGAGATTGAAGCTAAGTTCAGTGTCTGTGTGATGGAGAGAATCTGACATCTCCAGGTCTACTTTCAGCTCTTGATCATATGTAATGATGGCCCCGGCCTTGTCTAAGTATTGGGGAGATGCTGGATAGACACCTCCTCTGCAGGCTCAACTCAATCAGCTGGCTCCGCTACAGCTCCGTCATGATAATCCCACCTTGAAGGGCGGTGTGGGTTGCATACATGGTAGGTGTAATTAACTGTGAGTTCTCAGTCGGTAGAGGCTATTTTAGCTGTGTGCTTTCTAGGCTGGTCTAACCACTATCCCTAGTTCACAGAGAAAAGGGAAACTTCTAGGTCCCATTCTCTCTTACTCTTCTTCACAATCACTCAGAAATGAGGATTCCTCTTTGCTCAGGATTTCACTTACAATAAGAAAAGTATCACCCCAACACATACCATTGCCCCTTAAAATATTTCCTCAAGAATTACAATAGCTGCAAAATAGCATAAGTTCAAGTTTATTGAAAAGTAATGTCACTGAAAAATTTTAAAACCTGTGTACTGTTATGAAACGCACCCAGTAGATTCTAAAAGTAATAGTTGTTGGATACTATTATTGTATTAGTTATTACATTAGTTATAATTATTGCCATGTAGCAAATTTCCCCAAATCTTAACAGTTGAAAACAATCATTTATTATCTTACTGTGTCTGTGGATTTTTTATTTTTGGGAATTTCTTGCATGTATACAAAGAAATATGTTATACAATCATATCTATCCCACCCCCCCCTTCAACTGCCTCAAAATACCCTCCTTTCAAGCAGCGGGAGGGGGGGAGTGGAAGGGGACTGGGAGAAGGGGAGGAAATGTAACTTTTTTTTTAATGGAAAAATAAAAGAATATGGGGAAAATACCCTTCTTTCTTTTTTTCTTTTTTGTTCTTTTTTTTTTGTTGTTGTTGTTTTTTGAGACAGGGTTTCTCTGTGGCTTTGGAGCCTGTCCTGGAACTAGCTCTTGTAGACCAGGCTGGCCTCGAACTCAGAGATCTGCCTGCCTCTGCCTCCCGAGTGGTGGGATTAAAGGTGTGCGCCACCACCGCCAGGCAAAATACACTCCTTTCAACTTCGTGATTTTGCTTTTGTTTCTAACAACGCACTAAGACCAGTCAGTGCTACCCACATGTGTCTGAGTGCGGAGCCATCCACTGGAAAGTGGAAAATCTATTATTAGTGCCCACATCTTCAACAAAGGGTGACTCCCCATCCCAGCAAGGACCCATTGCCAATGGCTCCTCAGTAAGGGGTGGGGCCTGGAGGTCCTCCACCCATCTGTGCTGGGATTTCAACTGCCTTGATTTTGTACCGATCTCGTGCAGGTAACTGATGTTGCTGTGAGTTCACGATAGCAATACCTGGGTTATATCCAGAAGACTGAATTTCACAGGACACCTTCCCATCCTCTAGCTCTTACATCCTTTCTGGTGATGGTAGGATTATAGACAGTTGTCCCATTTAGGACTGAACACTGAGTCTCTTACTCCCAGCCCTTTGACCAGTTACGGATTTCCCCGTTTGTGGCTGCCCACTCCAGAACGATGCTTCTTCAACCACGGTGGAGAGAAGCCCTTGTCTATGGTTATAAACAAATATTTAGAAGGCAAGTGGATAGCATGATCATTTAAAAAAATAACAATAACTGTTTCCAGTCTCCGGCCTATGAGTTCCCCAGTGATGGACTGTTGGCTGGAATTGCAGTACCAGCATCGAAATTCTTTTCTGTGGAGTAAGACTCAAATCCAAGCAGAGTGATTAGTTGCTCCATAGCTGTCATGCCATTATTATTGTACCAGTAGACACATCTTGCTGGGCAGGTCACTATTGCTGTAAGCAGGATCCAGGGTTGAGTAAGACTATTGATGTGTTTTTCCTCCCTAACAGCCTCCCAGGACCAAGAAAGCAAGCCACCCAAGAAGACATTTCCTGGTCAGTTTGAGACTGATTTCTTTATGTCCTGCCATCTTGTTTCATTTATACTCTGCGCAATTTTACTTCCCTTCTAGTTTTTGTTTGCATTTTTACTTATTTTAATGTGTGTGCTGAGTGTATGTGTATAGAAATACATTTTTATAATTCATAATGATCCAACTCTAGTATTTGGAACAGCAGCCTGAATGAAGCAAGCCATGTGTCTTTTTGTTGAAGTTGACTCTTGCTGGTTGTTGGTGTATTTACTCTCACACAGTCCATTGCCCTCTGTTAAAAGTATTTTGATCTAGATACATGTTCAGGTTCAAGATGTTTTCTTATTTCATTCTAGGTCAAACTATTTCATGGGCCAGCAGTAGTATGACCTTCTATCAAGAGACTTAGACTATCTGGTTTTCTCTCTTTTTTTCTACATTGGTAGTTATTGGTATTAATTAATTAAATGTAGCAAATGCTCATATTTTAATTCCATTATTTGTTCTTTATTTATTGGTAGGCTACTTTTGTAAAGAGGAACTTTTCTGCTTTCATTTATGTGGGTACTCTCAGAAATACCTCGGATATGCACGCTTCTTCTTTTTCCTTTTGAGACAGTGTCTTACTATGTAGTCTTGGAAGGCCTTGAACTCATGATTCTACAGGGTCAGCTTCCTGAGTTCTGGCATTATAAGACTGCACCTGAAAGATATTCTGTGGCAACCCTGACAGGTCCCCTAACAGGCAGGAGATGCTGTCAGGTGGGAGACAGACAGATGGTAGAGAGAGTTGGGGTATAGAGATTATTTAGTGGATATTGGGAATGGTATAAGAGTTAGGGGTTATGGAGGGGAGGGGAGAAAGAGAGAGAAAGAAGCTGGGGGGGCAGAGAAAGAGGAAAGAGAAGGGAGAGAGAAGAAGGGGGAAGGAGAGAGGCAGTAGTTACCTCTTTAGAAGAGGGATGGACAGAGAAGAGCCTGAAGATGGAGAGGGGGTGAGATCAATTTGTCTTGGTGAAGGGGAGGGGAAGATTGGGGTGGGCAGGGCTTGTCTCTTAAAGAGACAAGGTACACAGGTGACAGGGAAGGTCAGCAAAATGGTAACAGCACCCATGTGTCCAGTTCACACTGGGATGTGGGAAGTGCTATAAACATTTCATTCTTTCCCTTCTTCTTGCCAGTTCACCCACTTTATCCATGTTTAACCATTTAGTTTTTGTAGCTTCATTATTAATTCAAGAACTTTTTAGATTTTTTTATTTATTATGTATACAGTGTTTTGCCTGCAGACCAGAAGAGGGCACCAGATCTCATTGCAGATGGTTGGGAGTTACCATGTAGTTGCTGGGAATTGAATTCAGGACCTCTGGAAGAATAGCCAATTCTCTTAATCTCTGAGCCATCTCTCCAGCCCCTTAATTCAGGAATTTAAATGTGCACAGTGTGTTTTAATTAGTTGAACTTATAGTCCTTATCTCTATTCAAATTCTCCCATGTTTGACCTATCAATGAAGTGAATAATACATCCTAGGTTAATTAATATTGCTTTATTTTTTATTTTTAGAGTTTGTATTTCTAACCTTTATTATTATATTATTATAACTGTGTATAACAGTAGCATAATTCCAAAGTCAAAGTCTACAAAAATAAGAAATGTTTTATTCAAGTCTTCTCTACCTATTTCCTCCCTTTCCAATTTTTAAAAAAATTCTTTCCATACTAAGAAATATACAAACTTTAATTAGTTAATTTTGAGACAAGTTCTCGCCATTGCCCAGGACTCACTGTGTAGCATGGACTGGCCTCAAACATGTGATTCTACACCACTGCTTCTTCTTGAATGCTGGGGTTACAGACCTGCATCATCATGCCCAACTGTGAACTCCAATGAATAGGCAAAAATGTCTACTCCCATGTAACTATGTCAATGAAGTCATCCAACCATTCTGTACATTAATTATCCATTCTACATATCCATTGTATACATCCTGGGGTCAAGCTGCCCTCTCTGGGAACTACTGACCCACTTTCTGTCACTGTGAGCTGTATTTGTCTTTTCTACACTCCACACTACTGACGTGTGCATTTCTGTTATCCTTATCTTTGTCCAGCATGATGTTTTGATTACCCAGTTATTGCTTTTATTTTTATTCATGCAATTTTTATAAGGCAAACAGCGTCATTAAATTGTGGTTCCAGTAAGCAACACACATTCACAGTGTAGAGCTTGGAAACATTGGGAGAAGACTGAACACAGCAGACTGGAGACTCCTATTCTCATAAAGGGCAGTGTTCAGCGCTGGGTTGCTGAGCTTTTCCTTTATCTCTTGCTAAAAGTAGCTGTGCCTAAACTGTGCAGAGAGCATGGTTCATGCTGGGCACCTGCTTTCCTTGTGGAGTCTGGAATCTTCGTGAACTCCTGGCTACCCAGTCTCTGAGCTTCCCCGGTAGGTAACATTTCACATGCACTGATTGCTACCACGTACTGCTGAGGAAATAGGGTCCCGATAGACTCTACTAGGAGGATTCCTAGTTAGGTTCTTGTGCCTGATTCCTTTGGACATAAACACAAATCACATGCTTAGCTGTGTGATTCCTCTTAGCGAATTTTCTACTTCGAGGAGACCTTGAGGTAAAATTACATCAAGAAAGTATGTGTATTTATGCATTGCTTCTACTACTCAAGTTCATTGATCGGGTTTTCTATGGCGTATAATCTGCTGTTAATTGCATCTAATTAAAAATAAATTTTAATATGGGCAATGTGGCATATGCCTTTGATCCCAACACCTTAGAGGAAGGCATATTTCTGAGTTAGGGGCCAGCCTGGTCTACAGAGAGAGTTCCAGGACAGTCAGGGTTACACGGAGAAACCTTGTCTCTAAAAACCAAAACTACAAAAAAGAAACAAATTTTTGAAACTGTTTCCACTCCATTCCATTTGGTTCTGTTTTGCTTTTTTTCTCTTCAGTATGCTCACGCACTCATTTGCATCCTATATTTTCAATAACAAATATCTGTATTAATGTCTTTGCTATGTCAGCTAGTCAATTCTGTGGTTGTATTTTAAGTGATTTTTCTCTTTATTAAGAGTTATGATTTTTTTTGGTTGTTGTTGTTCGGGGCACTTTGGTACATGTCATAGGTATTTTACCCATTTTATTACAGCTCTTCCAAAGTTTAGATTTTCTGACTAGATTTTTGTGATACACAATTAGTTACTTATAGATAACTTTACTTACGGGTGAACCTAAAATGCCCTTTGGAATGCTCTGCTCTCTCTCACTTTTAAGTTGTAGTATTTGGGGGTCTCTTTCGAATGTTCCATGTGTTCTGTGAGGTCTGTACCCTGGCTAAGGGAGGGTGAGGTGGAGTATTAGTTATCTCTGGATCTGTGTTAACTGTGGTATTTGTTCATTTTAGGCCCCCCTGATAATTATGCTATGCCCAGAAGTGGCTCTTGTCTGAATTGAAGTGTTTTATTCTGTACCTGTGCTGAGAAGCATTCACTGGAAGACTCAAAGAGCCCTGCACACACATTCCTGAAATTCTTCTCTGCTTCCTTCTCTCAGATTCTATCTGCCTCATTCTGCGCTCAGCTCAGGATTGTTGGCCTCAGTTTATCACAGCACCTGCCTTGAAATTCCTTCTCATCAGGAGGTTCATCTCTTTCACTCTCCCTTTTTCCTTGTCCTATCACTGCGGATAGTGCAATATTTAAAAATTACAAAGTGGTAGGGGATGAATATAATCAAATTACATGGCATAAAATTCCCAAAGAAGAGATAAAATATTTTAAAAGAACAAAATGTAGGCAATGTGTTGCCGTTTTTCTAAGGAAGTGAAACACAGCTTTGGTTTCTCACTACTCATTTGAAAAAAAGAGAGATCTAGAATTTTGTCAGTGTAAAAAACTAGAAAAACCAGGGGTGGGGAGTCCAGTAATGTAGTCTTTCCCTCTGTGTGTGTGTGCACATGTATGTATGTGCGCAGCACATGTTTACATGTGTACATCTGTGTATTCAGATACATACGTAAGTGTGTGTAGAGGTCACATGTCAACTCTGAGTGTCTTCCTCAATCGCTTTCCCTCTTATTTTTTGAGACAGGATCTCTCCTTAGTCCTGGAGTTTATCAATTTGGCTCTGCCCTCTCCTGGCTCCCAGGGCTAGGGATTCAGGTGTACACTGTGTACCTGTTTTCTTTTAAGTGCTGGGGGTGGGAGAGAGGCTCCCAACTCAGGTTCTGAAACTTGCAAGTCCCCAACTCTTGAGATAAATCTTTATAAGTGGGATTTCTATGCCAAGCATAAATGTATATGGAATTTTGCTAGATATTAAAAATGTCTCTTTACATTTTTTTTAATTGTATTTTTTGTTAAGACAAGTTCTTGCTAGGTAGCCTAGGCTGGCTTCAAATGTGAACTTTTTGGCTCAGCCTCCCAAGTGCTGGAATTACAGGCCTGTGCCCACACACTCATTATCTTCATTATTTTCCTTTCCACCAGAAATGAGAGTGTCTACTTCCTTAGATCCGGTCTCAAAGTGTGTGTTGTAAAACGTCAGGAATTTTGCCAATGCATTTAGCAAAAGTGGTTATATTAATATAATTTTAAATTTGTACTTATGAATAGAGTAGGATTTTTTTCTATATAGATAAGAATTATCTGCATTCCCATGATCATGAATTGTATATGACTTTATGTTTCTTTCTAAATATTTTTTTAGGGGCAGGAATGTATGCGGAAGTTTCTGTCCCCCAGTAACTCCCAAATAAACACACTGAGACTTACATTAACTATAAATGCTCAGTTGGTGGCTCAGGCTTGTTACTAGCTAACTCTTACATTTAAATTAGCCCATATTTCTATCTACCCCCTGCCATGTGGCTCATGGCTTTTTACCTCAGTTTGTGCAGGTCCTGTTTCCTCTGCATCTGGCTGGCACCTCCTCTGACTCTGCCCTTCCTCCTATCAGCATTCTCAGTTTGGCTCTCCTGCCTAAAACCTTCTTCTGTTCAGCTATTGGCCAGTCAGTTTGCTTATTAGGCCAATCACAGTGATTGTCTATTTTCACATAGTGTAAAGGAATATACCGCACATAGATGGCTCATTAGTTAAGTGTACATACTACTCTAGTAGGGGACCAGAATTTCATTCCCAGTCCCTATACATATAAGTCAGCTCACAAGCATCTGTTACTCCAGTTCCAGGGGTCTGCCTCCTGCTCTCTGAGGGCGCCTACATTCCTATGCACCCATCCACAGGCAGACACAAGTGAAATACATCTTAAAAAGAAATTTTTATCTTTTTCCTATTTTCAGAAACTCATGATTGTGGTACCGGTCTCAGATAACATTTTATTTGTCTACCTTACGCTACATTTGCCATGGAAACTTGTTATCAAATTTATAAATTTTTCCTTTTAGAGTTTTGAATACCAGTTCTGAAGTTATTTTCATTTCCATGTTGTAAAATACTTAACCCTTATATGTATTAAGTACCTGCTTAGTTCAGGGCGGTCCTCGTGTTGACCTTGGGTGGCTTGTTTCCTCTGGATTCACAGAAACTTGGTAGCCTTAAGAAGCGCTTGTTTAGGAGCCTGGCAACACATGCTTACTACTTAGAAACTGGAAATGGCCAGGCCATTCAGGAGAAAATGAACTTAGTGACTGCTTCAAAGGACCTTGAGTGGCAGGTGAGTCGCCCAGGCTTCCACCATTTGGGGAGTACAATAAAGTCACAAAAAGGAAAACGTTATTATTTGGAAACTAGCAATAAAAGGCTGTAAGAATTAGGCATTGCTGTAGTCTGAGTTTGTCGCTTCCCCCCAGGTTCCCCTATGCAACAGCACCAAGTAAGGCTTTGGGGAGCTTGACGTGAAATTTTTATTTTTGTTCTTTTATAATTTGACTCACTAACCTCGAGTTAGGAAATCCAAATCCTTTATCTTTTGCAGCTTGCTCTGGTTTTCCTGACATGACCTAACAGCATTCTGGAAGAGTTCTCTGGGAACTTACCCATCTGGTTTTGCTTCCCAAAATAATTGAGAGCTTTTTGGTTGCGCTCAAACAATCGACCCATTTCTTTTGTGTGCGGTTCGATTAAAGAAAAAAAAAGGAAATAAATCAACTTCTTTCTTTCAATTTCGGATGATAATTTTCCCACGCATCTTCTATGTTAAACATCTGGCCGGGGGGGGGGATTTTAAGATGATAAACCAGAATATGAAATCATTCAGTCCTGGAGCTAATCAATTACTCATTAACGATAACAACGTAAGCCACTGGAAATTTTACAAACGCAAAGCACCAGCGGCTGCCACGATAAATTTAGCCGACCACTTCTAAATTTAGCGCCCCTGTCACTTATAAACCACTTTCCACTTGAGGCCTGGGCTCTAGGGCGCTAGCTGGGATCCTCCCGCCTCTCGGCACGCGGGCCACCCCCGGAGCTTCCAGCGCCACACGCGGTCCGAGTGCGTGCGGCCCACGAGCGGACCCGTGCGAGGCGCGGTGGCTGTGCCCAACGCTGCCACCGCCCGGTGGGCTGACTCTGACAGTACAAGCTAGAGGCACTTGTTAGCGCCTTCCCGCAGGGGTGCGCGCCCGGGGCTTTTCAGTCCCCTGGCAGGTTCTCTAAGGTCCGGGAGCAGTGTGCTCGGTGCAGGCTGCAGCTTCCCAGCAGCGCCCTCCCCAGGGGCGGGCCCTGGCTCCCGGTGCTGTAACGAGTGGGCGGCCGGAGGCGGGTGGCCGAGACGACGAGCGGCTGCGAGACCGACGCTGGGACTCGGAGGGCGCGGCGATCCGGTGAAAGAGAAGAGGAAGGAAGGAGGAGGCGCCCCAGGAGTCGATGCAGGGGATCTGCGGCCGAGCAGGGAGGCGGGTCCTTTCGGGTGCGGCCACCACGGTTCCGGGACGCGGCCCCGGGCAGCCCGCCCACCGCGCGTAAGGTGTTCTCCAGGTAGCGCGGCACCCAGAGGGCGCCCTCGCCCGGCCCGCGCTCCGCCGGCGACAACGCGCGGCTCCCCGAGCGCGGCGCCCTTGAGCCGCAGCGGCCGCGCAGGTTGGCCGCCGACTGGTCCGCCCGCCAAGAGGAGGAAGCTCTGTCCCTTCCCGCTCGCCGCGGTTGGCGTCCCCACCCCGTGGACTCTCCACCCTGCAGCGGGCGAGCGGCGTGGCCACGGAGGCGCCGAGGAGGGGCGAGCCGCCTCCGGGCAGCGGCGTGGCCCCGGGGGACAGGGCGCCCGAGCGGAGGCGGCGGCGCGGCGGCGAAGGCGCGGCGCGCGATGGCAGCTGCCTAGCCCGGCGTGCACGGAGCAGCCCGGAGCTGTGGCTAGCCAGACGGTGCGTCTGGACTGGGGACCCCGGGGTCGCTGGCGCGGCAGCTCGGCAGGCAGAGATGGGCACGGAAGCCGGCGAGGGCATCACTTTCTCCGTGCCGCCCTTTGCGTCCGCGGGCTTTTGCACCATCCCGGAGGGCGGCAGCTGCCGGAGGGGAGGAGGAGCGGCGATGCCGGCGGAGGGCGAGCCGGGCCAGCTGCCTCTGCCGCCACAGCCACCGCCACCGCCGGGCAGTTTCTGGAACGTGGAGAGCGCGGCCGCTCCTGGCACCGGGTGCCCTGCTACCACCCCCGGGAACAGCGCCACCCGAGGCCGGGGCAACTCTGGCAGCGGGGGCGGCCGGAGGACCACCGTGGCATATGTGATCAACGAGGCAAGCCAGGGGCAGCTGGTGGTGGCCGAGAGCGAGGCCCTGCAGAGCCTGCGGGAGGCGTGTGAGATGGTGGGCGCCACCCTGGAGACCCTGCATTTCGGGAAACTGGACTTCGGGGAAACCGCCGTGCTGGACCGTTTCTACAACGCAGGTGAGTGGCAGCTTCCTCGCCATAGCCGCCGCCGAGTTTCCCTTGGTAGTCATCGTGGAGAATGTTTTGTTTTGTTTTGCTTCACTGGCGGGAAGCAAGCTTCCTATTTACATCACGCGTATTGGGAGTAACCAGAGAGGTTGCGGGACTGTCTTGGAGCCCGCCGCTCCTAGCAGAGAGGGTGTGCTGGTGCAAGAGACTATTTGTACGGGAGATTCGCTGATTTATGCGTTCAAGTCCAAGGCTTGAAGAACACTTTTTTTCAGCATTGCGAGATAATTGTTTAAATCAGTTCTTGCCAGTCGGTGTATCATTAGGTTTTACTTTCACACACACCTGTGGGCCTCCCAGGTGCTGTTCTGTTCTCAGTCTTGAGAGTATGGAACGCCTTATGCCAAGCAGTCAGCCGCCTGCAGAGTGTACCCGTGTGAGTTTTCAAAGCATGGCCTGACCTTGCCTAACTCATTTCACCTTCAAGTTTCGGTGGCTTGAATTTCCCATCTTCTCACCAATTTGAACAGTCAAATAACTCCATCCTAGAGTAAAACTACTGTGGACTACATCACATGTGTGTGATCTTTGTTAGAGTCTTACCCAAAGAACCTGTGTGTGTGTGTGTGTATGTGTGTGTGTGTGTGTGTGTGTGTATGTGTGTGTGTGTGTGTGTTAATTTGCCCCAGATACTGTGGTGGGTTTTGGGAGGGTTTATAATTTAACATCGTTTAAAGAGTTCCTATGCTATTTAATGACAGATTTGGTTGTCCATTAAAGTGATTGCTAGCATATCTATGGGAAGGGGATGTCTTCCTTTTTAGCCCGTTTCAGAAAGTGTTAGAGAGTTTTCACGACTGAAGCGATTAGCCGTCTGTCAGGAATGGCAATGTGCTGCCGAAATGCAGTGAAATCAAGTAAATAGACGTGCTAATTTTTTATAACTGTGGCGGTGGGAAAATCAGGCTTTATGTCTTCAAAAACGGTAAGCTGCTTACGTTTGTGATTGCAGGTTTTATATTTCAATCTAATTCTCACAGCCTCCCTTCCAAACACCTGAAGTAGGCTTATGTCTGTTTTGGAATTCAGCCAAAGCTGAATATTTTAAGAACAAGAAGAACTTCATGTTAAGGAAGCCAGACTAAATAAACTGGGAATTTCTGGTTTGGGTATTTTTTTAAACAGTCTGTGTCTTTATAACTGAACATGAATATAATATATTATAGCTTGGTTCTCGGGGTGGCTAGCTATAAAAATTACATAAACATAACTTTTCTAAAAATTATAGCGCTCTTATTTTTGGATTATAATTTGGAAGAAGCTTCAAAGGACCAAATGATATGAGAGGAAAAAAGCCAAATAAAACTTGAGCTTATTTTTATTGCAATGATAGAGTGGGCATATTTTCCCTAGGAGTCCGGAAAAAAATTCTTAAACCATCAGCTAATATGAAGGAAACTTTTCTAACAAGGCCCTCCCCTGTTAGTCTCAAATACCGTCTCTGCAGAAAGGTTAAGGAGCGCAGACATAGGAGTCTATCTCACTTATTCCTGTGACCCGGCCTAGGATAAGAGTGTTACTTAATTAGGATAACTAATCAACCCATCGCTAGTCCTAGGACTCTTAGGCAGTGATTGGTCAGTGCAGAATTCTGACCCTGAAAGTTCTTAGAAGCCTCTGGCTGCCTTTAGGTAGGGCACATTTGCTTTTGGAATCAAAAAAAGTATTCTGCTGGGGGATTCTGGGATCAGGAACTGGCAAAGGTTTGCAGAGACATCAGGTGCAGGAGGAACAGTGGTAAGTCAGGAGACTCCCTTGTTAGTGGCCAGCCTTAGTGGCCACTGTTTCTGCCACCTTAGACAGGCCCGAGTCTAGGGTCTGCCCAGCTGGATGATAGCTTTGCCTATTTGTTTTGTTTTTGGGGACAGGGTTCTCTGTGTAGCCCTGGAACTCCCTCTGTAGACCAGGCTGATCTAGAGCGTAAGAGATCCTCCTGCTTCTGTCTCCTTAGTGCTGGGATTAAAGGTGTGAGCCAGGGCCACCAGGCTGTTAGAAGGTATATTATTCAGTATGATGGAATGGGGATAGTGTCAGTTTTGTCCTGACCCTTCGTCTTTCTAAACTGAAGGCTTTGGGCATTGGTGGTAGTCAGGCTCAGGGTTTCCCCTGATGTCTAAGAGAGTGGTCACTCTCCTTCCGGATGAGCTGGCCAACTGTTTTGGTTGTTGTTTTGTTTTGTTTTCTGTCAGAGGCCAGGCAGAAATATCTGAGACTATGGGGTCTTTCAGGTTTCTCTCACAGGTATCGAACTCTGCCATGAGACCTGCCAGAAGCAGTTTCTGAAGAAAAGGATTATGCCATTCAGAGTCTGAGGCTAGCCTGACAGTGAGTCAAAGGCTAGCCTGAGCTACACATGGAGACAGTCTCCTTTTCGAAAAAAGAAGCCAAGTGAAGCAAACAAAGGGAGTATGGCTGGGGGTGATAAAACTGTACTGGTTGCCAGTTTTAGCTTACAGGCTGGCTAAGCACAGAAACTGCAGGTCCCTGGGTCATGCATGGCCTTTTCTCTATACCCCACCTTCATCTGGAGATTGACTCCTTGGGACACAGTTGGAAGGGCATGGCCCGTCCAGGTGGGCTGTTTATCCAGTTCTGTTTTGGGTCCTATACTTGTGAGAAAGGCTTTTTGTGCCTTCCAGTAGGGGTTATTTATTTGAAAAGTTCACCAGGGCAGAAGTGGAGAGAGAATTGAATCAAATGTTTAAGATTTCCCTGAATCCTGTGTATCTATGCAAACAAGAAAGCAGGCGTATTGGAACAGGAGCTTCGGGGTCTGGATTCTGGTCCTGTTTCTTCTGTAATCTTGAGTGAGTCATTTAAACTTTCAGGAGAGGATGGTTTGAATGACCTATTCTGTTTTTTAAATTTTCAGTCTTATTACTGCAAATGACTCATTGTACTTCATAGAGATTTGTAAGTGCTCGTTTATGGCCTGTCCTTGGTCCTGAGGAGATCAGAGACGGTGGGAGGGTGGAGCCTGTGACTGGGCTATCACAGAGTCACAGAGCCTATGTAAAGGTCACTCAGAAGCCACAGATTCCCACACTCAGAGCTAGGGTAGATGGATTGAAGGGTAACTTTTTTTTTCTTATGGTTTGAGACAGGGTTTCTCTGTGTAGCCCTGGGATTCCTTGAACTTGTTCTGTAGACCAGGCTGGCCTTGAACTCAGAGATCCTCTTGCCTCTGCCTCCTGAGTGCTGGGACTAAAGGTGTGCTCTACCACTGCTGGGTTAAAGGGTAATTTTTTAAAATGTCTATTAGTGTTTTGCCATGGGAAGTTTTGGGTCCTCAGAAACTGGATTATAGACAGTTGTAGGTCCTGGAAGTTGAACCCGGGTCTTTTAGAAGAGCATTTAGTGCCCTTAACTGCTGAACCCATCTCTCCAGCCCCCACAGGGTAGCTTTTTAAAGGATGTGGCACCCGAAGCCAGATGGGAGACTAAGCAAGCATGGCCCAATCTGGGTCTTGTTTATTGTGATTTCTTCTCCAGTGCTGGAAATTGCACCTTGTGCATGCCGGACAGGAGCTCTGCAGCCCAGAGCCTGGGTGGCAGCATTTGGAAAGGAATGATGGAGCCCAAGAGGTTCAGCTTAGTAGAATGACTAACGGGATAAAGAGTGCCCGTATTGTTAGACTTTCTCCTATTCTGGGTGCTGATGTCTGTTTAAAGAACGCATTGGAACTGAAGTTTTCACTGAATTCTGGATTTTATTATTATTTATTCTGGTTTGTTTCTGGACTGTGTTTGCCATTCTCTTCTTCTGTCAAGTTAAGCTGATTCATGCTTAATTAGTGCTGTTGTGAAAACCATTCATGTGTCTTAAAGATAGTTATGGCTTTATATATAAGAGAGTCTGGCTCAGAGATGGTAGATACCAAGCCAGACCACACCTGCTCCAAGTCCTTTGCATGGTAGGCAGTAAAAGTCTGCAAAGGCTACAGGTGTCAGTGATACAAGGAGCTGTCTTTGTGGACAGACCTTCAGTGCTCAGAATTTGAACTTACTAATGCAATGGAGGATGACCCTGAACTTCCGATTCTTTAGTTCCCATCTCTTGAGTGCTGGGTTTATAGTTTCCCATATATACAGTACAGGGGATCGAACCCAGGACTTCATGCATGCTTAGCCAACCAAGCAACATTCCCAGCTCTTAAAAATACTTAATGGGCACTGGTTCTATGTGTATTGCTGGAATGACCTTCTGTGTCTCCTTATTTTGCTTATGAAAACACTGAGCCATAAAGTTCTGCGTGTTCATTCAGGTTCAATGATTTAAGATTGCGTCACACCTTTCCTCGGTATCAGTGTTAGAGGTGGCGGATTCCAGACTCTGGCTTTGCCAGGTTAAGCCTAGGAACCCATGCACTACTCTAAACATTCAGGAAATGATGTTTCTGATCCCTTACACTGGGGTTTTGATATGCTCCTCTGAGTCTTAGACCAGTGACTTTTGCTCTGATGCATTTTGTGAAATGCATCTGATGCATTTGGTAGGAGGAACATCAAGTTGGATAAGGGGAGGGGCTGAGAGAGACGATGCAGGAAAAGAAGGGTGCTCAGTGAAAGAGGAAGTTCAAGCAAGATGTGGGAATACTTTCACCTCTTTCAGCTTTCTTCCTTGCCTACCCCACTTAGGGCCTTCATCTCCCCACTGATGTAAGGCTTAGGGACCTTGCTTGGCTCAAAACCACCTACCTTCCTCTTGGTGGACACTGGATTAGATGGACTGCCCACTTCCCCTTTCCTTGCCCATGAGCCATTATTGCATCTGCCAGGGCCTTCCTCTTAGCCTGACTCATTGAAGATTGCAATCTCCTGCTCAGTGTTTCATGCTCTAGCAATAGTGGGGAGCCGGAAGGAAGCACGTGGTAGTTGAAATTTTAGGCTCTTAGCTTTTCTATTTTCATCCACATTATGTTTTCAATGGAGTTGAGTTTGCACTCAAAGTGGCCCTTACGCTGTTTTGCCAGAGTGGCATCTGACCTTTCTGGGCTTTGCCTTAATTGCCTCCAGCTCACCTTCTTAGGACTTCCAGTTTTGTTTGGTAAAATAAAACACGAACCTTGGACTCTCTGTCTTAGACTGAATTCTTGAAAGTTTTGCTGCTGACTTCTGCATTTCTGCTTTCAAGTCCAGCCTAGATTTTGTAAGTATTATCATTCACTTTGAGAGAGAGGATGAAATGTGTATTCCCAATGAGCCAGTAGTTCCCATGAACCAGTTAAAAAAAAACTCAAGAGAACTAAAATGTACTTGCCAAGACTGTTTTTCTAACTAAAGATATTATAACATGAAGAGAAAAAAAGAACAACAACCTAATATAATGTTCCTAAAATGGAAAGATATTTTTATGCTAAAAGATGAGCTCGTAAGGAACTGGGGAGATGGCTCAGTGGGTAAGGTGCATGCTTCACAAGTCAGAGGACCTGAGTTCAGATCCTCAGAATCCGTGTGAAAGCTGAGAACGCAAGGGGAATCTGTAACCCTAGTGCTGGAGACCAGAGCATTGCAGGGGCTTGCTGGCTGGCCAGTCTCGCTAAAATGGCGTGTTGCAGGTTCGGTGAGGTATAAAGCGAATTCTAATTGGACTTAATAATAAAAGCCCAGAGTCAGATATAGAGGTTAATGCTGAAGATCAGAGAAGCAGAGAGGCCAGCCACTAGAGAGCTTTTACTTCTACCAATGCTCAGACCAAAGGGGTGATCCTGTCCTCAGACTGCCTCCTCAGATTGCATCCTCAGACTGCACTGCTCCTTGGATTGCATTGAGCTCCTGTCTCCTCTCGCCTTATATTCCTCTCTCTGCCCAGCCATATCACTCCTGTCTCCACCTCCTTGGTGCTGGGATTAAAGGCCTGTGGCTCCCAGGTGCTGGGAGCACCTTTGTGTGAGCTCTGTTTCTCTTTTTAGACAGATTCAATCTCCTGTAGCCCAATGTGGCCTTGAGTCCTGGGATTAAAGGTGTGTGCCACCACTCCTTGGCCTCTAGTGGCTTAGCTCTGCACTCTGATCTGTAGCCAAGCTTTATTTGTTACAACACAAACAAAATATCACTACAGTGAGGGACTCTCATCTTAAAACACAAGGACACAATGTGGAGAGCAATAAAGGAAGACTCTGGCCACCTCTACATGTATTAGTATAGGTAAACACCACACACACACACACACACACACACACACACACACACACACACACACACACACGTGCGCGCACACACACTTAAAAATGTTAATTGAGCACTCACCCAAATTAGGTAGGGACTGGGAAACATGACTCAATGCTAGAACACTTGGCTAGCATTTGCAAGAACCCAAGTTCAGTGTCCAGCACTCCAAACAGCAACACCAGCAACCACAACCGAGGACAACAATAGCAAGTAGACTCTTGAAGTGTGGTGGCCCACGCCTGCAGTCTTAGCACTTGGGAGCTAGAGGTAGACGGGTTAGGATTAAAAGGTCATCCTCAGTTATAGGACAACTTTGAAATCAACCTGGACTACATAAGACTGTGGGACATAACCTCAGAATAAAGGATAGGTCTTTGCATACAGTAGAAATATGGGAAAACTTAGCGTTAATTGTTACTCACCCACAATCCATGGGTGAGTGAAGACTGTATTTTGCCAATCAACACAGAAGTTTGTGTTCGCAGCCTCTGGCCTGAACTGCCCCGTGGCCTTTCTGTACTTTTCAGTCACTCTAGTTCTCTAGAGAAATAAGTCTCAGTCCAATTTTCAAAAGAGGAAACAATGGTAAGTTCATTGAAACCAGGTGACCTACCTACCCACTTCTGGTTGCTTGGACTTTTAAGAAGAATAGTCCCTGTGGTCACCCACACATGCTTTCTTCTTGTATTGGCATGCCATTGGGTCAGATCTTGCTGCCTCGTCTAAGCCTGGAGCACAGTGCAGCCTCTTGGTTTCTTGGATAACTGGCTAATTGAAACGAGGTATGATTTTCCTAAATGAATTGTAGTAGAACCTTTGCAAGAAAAGAAGAGTGTGTGTGTGTGTGTGTGTGTGTGTGTGTGTGTGTGTGTGTGTGTATGCACATGCATGTGAATCTAAAAAGAAAAGTTCTCAGTATAAAAAAATACATTCCTTTTTAGAGCTCACATTTCTCACTCCAAATAGCCAACTACAGATATTCATGACTGGCCTTGCTTCCTGTTCCTATGGTCGTGGTTTCTTTCCTCAACTTGGCTGACTTGGCCTGTTTGAGACATTGTCAGCTGGTAGCCTGAGCTGGTTCCCTCTCTAAGTGAGACCTATGTGTAATGCTCAGCATTGTCTTGCCTCACCAGTGCTCTTGGCTAGTGCCAGTTTCCTGGGAGTTCGCCGCTACAGGTCAGTTCCTCTGTGGTAACCACAGGGACTACTATCCCCTGCTTCCTGTTTTGGAGGCCTGGTTTAAGCTCTGTTTAGTTCCTGTTCGGGGCTCAGTTGGTTCACAGTTTCTTGTGGTGGAGTGAGAGATTCATATACATAAAGCCCAATGAACACGCAGGTCTCTGCACTACAAGGTACCAACTCCGTGAGCCTTCTTAGCGCTTCTTCCAGCCCTTCTCCTCAAACACCCATCCAAATCAGTACAGCTGCAGGAGACTGCTTTTTTTTGGTCAGGGACTCTAAGGCTCTCTCCCCTCCCCTCCTTTTCCTTTCCATCCTCTCCTTTCATTTTTTATATTAACTTTTTAAAAAAGCATAAAAACTCAGAGACAAAGCACAAGTTATGCTGTGGTGATTGTCTGAGGGGAGACAAGAGAAAAGGGAGAGGGAGAGAGAAATGTAAAGAGGGTCTCCTGCATAGCAGGGCAGGGCTCTGTGTCTTAGTACTAACTAAGACACACATAGTGTCGGAACACACTCCTTCCAAACAAACCTCTTCTCTTACAGTGGGGAATCAGCAGTGAGGAAAGCAACTGCCCGTGGTACGTGATCCACCCATCCAGGAAGTTGTATTCCTTCACACAGGGAGTCTGAAAATGCCCATGACCTGTCTGTCAGTGCTTTCTGGCATCCTCAGCCCCTTCCATTCATACCTGTGAACTTCTTGCTCAACAGATGCACGGGAGAGCTGCCCTAGTACGTATCAGGGGATGCCCGTCCATCAATTTGCTGACCACAAACTATATGAAACCAAGTATTTCCTAAGCTAGGAAACTCTTCCTCATTTAAAATTCTTGATTACATTGGGCCTGGGAGATGACTCAGTCGGTAAGGTGCCTGCTATGCAAGCTTGAGGACCTGGCCTCAGAGCTCCAGAGCCCACATTAAGGAAGGGAGGGAGGGATGGAAGGGGGAGGGGGGAGAATGTTGTGGTGAGTGCCAGAGGGTGACTTTGTGGGAGAAGATAGACAGATCCCTTAAGCTCATTGCCAGCCAGTCTAACCAAATCAACAAACTTTGGTTTCTGTGAGAGACCGTGTTTCAAAACACAAAGATAGAGATTGAAGAAAGATACCCTGTGTTAACTTTGGACCTCCACGTGTGTATCTGGATGTGCACTCTTCTCCACGTGCATACATTTACACTAGCAAGTGCATATCACACATGCACACAATTAAAAAAAAATTCTTGACTATCTCAATTTGTTAAGTGGAACTTAACCTGAGGCTGGAGAGATGACTCGGGGGTTAAGAGCACTGGTTGCTCAGTGTTGTTGTTTTATTTGAGAAGTGTCTTGCTTTTTAGCTCTCTTCACACTGGCAATCCTCCTGTCTCAGCTCAGTGTTGGAATTATCAGTATGCACCATTATACCCAGCTCAGATGCCTCTTGATGTCCTATTCAAGCTTTCTAATCTGCATATTGTAAAAGAAAGCATAGTTTAGAGCTGGGAGGACCAGGATGAGGACTGTCATTCCTGCGTCCAGCGACACCGCTTTCCCCTCCGCTTTGGCATTTCTGTGTATATCTTGGTCATACTGGTGCATGGGTGATTTCACACGGCCAGGTCAGAATCCAAGTAGACGTTCAGTGCTGTGTCTTCCACTCTCGACCATCTTCTTAGTTGAATAGAAGAAATATATGTGGCAGTGTATTATCCATATTTTAAAGAATGCATGACTTGGTCAGTGTTACTCAAGTGATTGATTAGTCAAGTCTTCCCACCTTTTTAGTAACCCAGGTTGTTTCGCCACTGTAACACTTGGTATATGTGGAGTGTGCCCAAATACTCACTGCAGGTGTCCTTTGCAGTGACTAACAGTGAAAGCAGCAGGTCAAGCATCTTAGTCCATGATGGTCACAGCATCACTGGGTGAACCGGTGCTCTTCACTCTGGTGAAGGTGAGGGTGCTCTTCACTCTGGTCAGTGACTTCTTACCAGTTTGATGACACCAACTGACATTTTCCTGTCAATACCGTCAAAGGAGACAGGAGCCTAAGCCAAGTGCTGGCTTATCAGTCATTTAAGCTCAGGTTTTTTTTTCCACCGTGGGTGAATCTTGAGCCGGATTCTGAGTATGAGAGTCGGAGGGATCAGAGACAAAGATAGAGCAAATAAGCTGTTCTGTAGAATGATGTACAGAGACGGGCTCCCATCCTAGCCTGTTCACGCTTTCATGAGGCTGACTGGCTCATCCCTAATAAGATAATACTTGTACAGTAGTTCCGTCCTGATGGTTTTATTAACCGACTGAGGCAGCAGATACACTGGAGAGCTTTGAAATAAAGATGTAAGTCTTTGGGAAAAAAAAGGATTTATAGTATGTGACTGTTTCCATGGGAACAACTGACATTGAGGAAGTCAAGAATTCCCTGTATTCCACATTCCTCCCTAACCGGCTAACTAGAAATAACAGTAACAGCAAAACCACCTCAGGGGCTGGAGGTGTATCTCAGTGCTAGAGCCTGCTTCTGTCAAGGCAGGGGCCCTGGGATTGGTCCCAGCACCACTAAAATAAGTACACAATCTTAAAATGTAATTTGTGAACCATTTCAATAGGAAAAAGAGTACCAGGAAGGTGAACCAGATATTCAGACATTCATGCAGCTTCTGCATTCTTGCAGTTGTTAAATACCTGGACATACCTGGGTCATTTCTCTTCTCTTTAGAGTCATTCTGGAGAACACTGAGAGCCTCTCCTCTGTTTCCCTTCCTGGGAAAACTCTTCATGGAAAGTCCTGCTTTGTTCTATTGTAAACAATGATTTTCAAATACATAAAACCATAACCTACACATATATGCCAAATATTTAATTAACTATTTAACTCTGTGTTTAACTATGCATTTCATTGCACATGTGACAGGGTCCATGTGTGGAGGTCAGAGGATAATTCTGTAGAAGGATTGAATTCAGGTCATCAGGTTTATGCAGCAGGTGCTTTTACCTGCTAAGCCATCCCTCCATCCCTCTGCCTCATTTTTTATGCATAAATCATGACTTCGCTGTGGCTCAGCATCAACAATGTTTCCAATCCGTATTTGCCTTTTATTATCCAAATGGAATTTTATTTGTTTACTATTCTTATTCTGGCCCAGCCATCCAGGAGCTTGGCATTCAAATGATGCCATCTGCCTCTGGGAACTGTTTTAATGATTGGGTAAGATCACACTTGTAGAGCATCTAGCCTAGTGCCCAGCACACAGCAATCATATTGTTTATTTGGGTATGACTTGCCTGAAATTATAAGGCCAAACTCATGTCTTTGGTATGTAGACTTTTAGAGCAGCTACGTGTCCTCTGGAATAGGTTTATTTTCAAATCAAAAGAATAAATCTATTGGAAACTGTGCAGAACACCAACTGTGTGGAGCATTGGTAACAACAGCGATTTACCAGCATAATAACAAATCTAGGTTTCCAGGCTCTACAGGAATCATCCTGACATATTCTTGGTGGGTTTATGGACTCAAAGCCTGTACCTCTTACTACGTCAAAACCTTGGGAATGGATATCCTGTTATTCAAAGGTACCATGATCCCCACCATGATTAGAAGCCTGTGTGATAGCACCGTGCTCTAGGGCTTTCTCAGGGCAGGATCAGCTTCAGATAGCAGGGTTAGAAGACAGAAGGAAGCAACAGTTGTTTTAAGTCAGACAGCGCTCCAAAGAGCCAAGCATAGAGATGGAGAGACTGACTAACCTTCAGTCCAGGGAACTGTCACAGACATGAATGAGGGCAAGAGAGAGAATTAGGATCCTTTCACTGGAGGGCCGGATTTTATCACATATCCTCTGGGAACTAATTGTCCAGTTTGAAAGATGCGTGTTCCTTAGATTGTCTTCTATTGATTTGGCTATGCAGTGTCAATGGGTAATGTGCACACCTGATAGAAATGCAAGTGCTTCTACTCCATATCAATACATACACATATCTTTTGGTATAGATTTTATTGATTTCTACCTTATAGAAAAAAATGACTGATATTTTTACCTACAGACTTGCCTTACACAATATTAACCAGTATTTAATCTGTTAGCAAACCAAACTCATTTCTACTTCTCTGATTATGTGTGTATCTGTTTCTGGTATAACTTCTCATTTGATCCAGTTTAAATTTGGTTTTCCCATAAAATAATGAGTTAGTTGGTCAAGTGTGGTGGCCAATACTCGAGAGACTCAGACAAGTTTGACCACTTACTTGGGTGACACAGCAAAACCCTATATCATTAAATAAGAAAAGAAAGGAGAAAAGCAAGAATTGAGAAGATAGCTCAGTCAGTAAAATGTTTGCCAAATAAGCATGAGGGCCCAAGTTCAACCCCACCTAGTACCCACTAAAAAGCTAGTAATAGTGTACCATATTTGTAATCTCTCTCTCTCTCTCTCTCTCTCTCTCTCTCTCACACACACACACACACACACACACACACACACACACACAAATATATAATTTTTTAAATGAGGGAGCACAGAGGTATGTGCTCCCTCCAAAAGCTCTAAACACCATTGCGCTTGGTGATGACCAGATGGTTTCTCTGGTAGCTCACACACCTTCGAGGACTTCTAGCCAGTTGGGGAGAAGCTTCCAGGTCCATAGCAGCATGACTGTGCTGTGCTCCGTGACTCAACTATGTGGTGTCCTCAGCAGTAGAATTCTAGATGGTAATCAAGAGCGATATATGATAGTAGCTAATAATGTTTGGGGTGGGGGGCTCTCTGGGTCTAAACAACTGTATGGAACATACTCTCTAGCAACATTTGAAATTATTTGGGGGTCACGTGTATAGCGTTAACATATGTTAATCTCACTGTGACAAAGCCTAGATTTGGAAGAATTGCCTTGGGAAAGGAGTTTTGGTTGGTCCAGTGAAAATTTCAGTCTTCAGTTCTGGACAATAGAATTTCATTTTCCCCAGAATTCCTAGTTTCCGGGGTATGCTGAGTTTTTACTATTTAGCTACCACAGAGTAAGAAAAGGGCTATAGAGCATATAACTGAGCAGAGAGCTTCGTTTACAGACTTACTTCATTTTTCAGCGTGGGTAGGTACGGGTGGCTGCAAAGCAGGGTTTGGGGTGCAAGTTGCTTGGCATGGCCAAGTGGAATCAGAGAGCAGTGTTGTGCTTATTCGTGAGTTATGACAGAACCTTTTCTTGCCAAGCAAACCAGTGCTGCCAAATATTTTCTGTACTTAAAGTACACTTGACTGTTGGCAAATCTGAAATAAAATCTCAAAGGAAATGCTACCCTAGGTTCCTAGCAGAATTGTTGACCCTTCTTGGTCTTAAAACAATGGTTCTCAACCTGTGGGTCACAACCCCTTTGGGGATTGAATGACTTTTCACAGGTGTTGCCTAAGACCATCAGAAAACACAGATATTTACGCTGTGCTTCGTGACAGAAGCAAAATTACATTTATGAAGTAACAACAAAAAGAATTCCATGAGGAGCTGTATTAAAGGGTTGCAGCATTGGGAAGGTTGAGACCACTGTGGTAAATTTCTCTTTGTTGCTTCTGAAGTCTGAGATGATGGGTTGTCAGCATTATGAAGTCTTTGCACAGACACTTATGCTTTTTCTTCATTGCTATTAATGTATAGGAAATTTATTTACAAATTCATTTAGCATATGTTAAAGAGGGTGACACATTTGTTTCATCAATATTAATTTTGTTTATATCAGATCAAAATTTTTATTGTTATTATTTGTGTGTGTGTGTGTATGTGTGAGAAAGAGAGAGAGACCTGTGTCACAGCACACATATGGAGGTCAGAGGACAGCTGTGTGGAGTTCCTTCTCGGCCTTTACCTTCCCATGAGTCGCAGGATTGGAATTCAGGTCTCCACACTTGACGTTTCAGTTGCTAAGACTCTTTCCCTGCTGAGACATCTTGCAAGTCTCTCGGACCAATTTTTTAAATGACAAAAATTCATACTATTTTCTTTTAAATTTTCTTTTGAATAAACAAGTTGGATGCAAAGATGTAGTAATTAAGAAAGCAAATTGCAAGAGGATCTAAAAGCTGGTAACATGTAAACATTCCCGGTGTTCATCAGTGACAGGGTTAGAGGCGGCTTACGTGGCTCTTTGTAGAAGTCCAGACTGAATCCTTCTGTAATTTTACTCTGTTTAAGGCACCAGAAGGCAGCCATGGAGCAGACAACTCCAAGGTGATGAATTAGTAGGTGTCTGAGGCTAAGGAACCTTCATGGAGTATTATTTATAACTACCATTGCCCGGGGCTCGTGGGTGTTCATGGTAGCTTCCAGATAGTTAAACCTTGATATCCGTGACACTCCTCAGCTTCAGCAAAATCTTGCATCTGTTTGTTACTAAAATGAAGATTTGACCTACCCTGCAATCCTAAGTCACATATTCTCATGGCTTGATGACATATAAATAGTAACAGAGTCCATTCTCCCTGCCCCCACCCCCAGTTTCCAAGCTTTACAGAACTCTGCATTGTAAAGATTTTTTTTTTAAATCAAAGTCATGTTCATCTTGCTAAATAAATAGTGAACATTCTTCTTGATGGATAGATACCCTCTGATTTTCTAGACTTGGCTCTTGTCATCACTTATTTTCCGGCTGCGTGGCTCAGGCTGGTTTTGACTCCTCCTGCTTCATTGTTCAGAGTGTTGGGATTATAGGCGTGCCCCACCACCCTTGACTGTAGAATCTTGGAGTGATCCTAGAAAGCAGGAAGTTGTCCATGCTCAAGATCTGTCACCAAGTGTCGTGGCTGCTTGGGAACTTGGAGGCAAACTTGTACGGTTGCATCTGTGCCTCATCATGCTTTCGTCTTCCCAGGGTACAGCTGTTTTGATCATTGTTTTTGTTTTCCGCTAAAATAATGCCATTAGGTGCCCTGGAATTAGTTTGCAAGGCAGACGCATGAAGCGGTCCTCACTCCTCTGTTTTGAAACTCCGTGATCTTTGGAGTGTTCTTGGTTTGTTTGTGAGCCCCTGAGCCATGTGTTGCCTGAAGAGAGATCTGTGCCCGAAGCTAAGCCTCATTCCAGTTGAGATTTTCCAAGGAAATAAAGAAGACTTAGGCTGTGACTTGAGGCTCTGAGGCTCAAGCCCGCTCTGCTTCCAGCCTTCAGTTACCTGGTGTAAATGCTGGAAGATGAACTTGAGCCTTGGGCTAGGGTAGAAACTGCTGGTGACTTTAGCTCTACTTGAGAGAATTATCTTTTCAGCACTTGTAAGTGTCTCATTTACCCACAGAAGAGCCGCTTAGCCAGCTTTTGAACCACAGTATATATCTGACATGTGGTCACAGGGGAGTTTCCTCCTGAGTCAGCATATCACAAAGCTATTTATGAATGTGACCCCAGCACTCATTTTTATCTAAGAATAATCACAGAACTATTTATCCTTTGACGTTCCTCCTCTTTTTAAGAGCTGTGTAATTTTAAATTGCATGTTTTGGATAATAGCCTTTGTTTACTCTGTCTAAACCTGATCTTTCATAAAGCTGCTGAGTCAGTTATTATTTGCTTCTAGAATTCAGTATGCAAAGCAGAGCTGATTCTTTTTGGTCTGTTCACAACTGAACACAATTGTTCACATCAGGAGCTTCAGAGAAAGTGGGAGAAGCCCCGGTTCCCACGCCTCTCCAGGGCATACCCCAGTGATGGGAAAACCTCCCACTCTGTCCCCATTAAAAGTTCCCAGTAGCAGCTTCATGGGGAAAAGCCCTTAGTGGCAGGGGCAGTGAGGAGGCAGTCAAGATCAAACAAAAGCAGGGACTCATCAATGAATTGTTCTTTTTACACACATATAATTTTTGTTACATTTTATTTAGAGGTATGTCTCTCCGTCTGTGTTTGTGTGTGTGTGTCTGTCTGTCTGTCTGTGTATTTCGCAGAAGTGTCTGTTTGTCTGTCTGTGTGTTTGGCAGCTAATGCCTCTACCTGCTGAGCCCAAGTTGAATGTTTAAAAGAAATAACTGGAAGTGAAGGTTACAGTACAGAAGGAACTTTGGTCAGGGAAATTCCTGAAAAGTAAGCAATCTTAGGTGTGGGGAGAGGGCTCTGACTGACTTCTGGTGAATAGGCAGAAATGAGAGATTTTTGAAAAGTGTATTTTTCTACCTGTGAGATGGCTCTCCTGGTAACATCACTTGCTGTGCATGTCTGTCTGCCTGAGTTCTGTGCCCAGATCACACAATGAAAGGAGGGAACCAACTCCTGAAAGTTGTCTTGTACCTGTACCCTACACAGTCTCTAGAATAATAATAATGATGATAATAAATAATGAAAGTAAAATTTAAAAATTGAAGAGCAAGTGTGTTCGTGAAAGGAGCAGGAAGGGAAGTCAGTCTTGCAGAAGTGGTAGGAACTGTTCCCAGCAGAAAGCACATTGGCTCACTCTGCCATTGTCTATGCCTGAGAGACAGGACAAGGTCAGCATGCCCTGCTTTGTGAGAACGTGGAGTACAGATTTCCAGGGACTGTATCAAGAACCCTTGGAGTGAGGTTAAGATAGTAATAAGTGTGCATAAACCAAATTACATCTACTGGTTTTTGTGCTGATTTTATTTTAAAGTATAGGCAGTGCAGCCAAAAGTCAGTGTTTTCCTTATTTGATTTTTTTTTTTTTGGCAGTGCTGTGGTTAGAACCCAGGGTGTCATGCATGTGAGGCATGTCATGCATGGTCTACCTCTAAGCTACAGCCCTGAGCATCTCATTCCACTTTTCATCAGCTTAGAGTTGCTTTTCTGCTGCCATTCGACAACTTAGATGTATCTGAACTCACAGTCAGACACCTTAAGCTTAGGAGTTTGTTATTGGCGGGACTCAGTTTATAGAAGTGTGGGGCTTGTTCAGGAACTGAAAGAAAGAGATATCTAAGGCCAGCTAAGTTTTCATCTGTCCCCAGTAACCAGACTTCAGAGGCTTTCAAAAGCTAAGGAGCCGGGCTGGAAGCCAGATTCGTTTGTTGTTTCTCAGCTTCTTGCAATATTTCATTGCTTGTAGCACCAGCTATGCATAAAAATTACTTCCTTTTTAAAAGTGAGACCCTTTTGCCCACTTCCCCATTTTATAAATCTGCAGGGGAAACAGGTCACATTTTTCAAAGCCGCTTCATTTTTTATGCGTTCTTCACGGCAGTTTCCTAACCAGTGTTCAGTGGAGGACTGCTCTGACCAGATTCTTAAGTAAACCCGAGATTAATGTGAGGACACTCCCAGCTACCAGCTGTGCCCATTCATTTGCTTTCATTGTGTATTTGCCCATTGCAAAAAGAAGCTGCCCAATCAGGAACAATCCTTCTATGAAGAGCTACTGATATTTCATCTGTATTTTGGGGATCAGCATCCTTACCCGTCTCACTTACTGCACTGAGAAAGGCGCCCTGCGCTGACCGAGGTTTCTGGAGATGCCCTCCTCCATCTCTTGTGCTATCGCCACCGCAGCAGGACAGGGAAGGACCTGTCACGGAGAAACACCTAAGGTTTCTTACATCCTTAAGGGTGACTTTAGCAGGGTCTAGGTCTTCTGCTTTTTTTATAGAGTGGGAAACCATTATCAATTCAAATACAGCTTTATAATGATGTTCAAGTACGTCTTCTGCAGTCTTCCACATCCGGGGTACCACAGGCAAGAATGCCCAAGTCCCACATTAAGAAATAGAACTGTGTTTGCCCGCATCCTTCGTTATCTTCAGGTCTTAATGTAAGTGCGCACTGCAACATAAATGCTGCATAAGACATTCATGTAAGAAGAAAAAAATAGTACATGTTTAGTAGAGACTCCATCTTTTCTCCACCTCTTCTCTCCCCTCCCCCGCCTTTTTCATTGTGTTTAGCTAAGGCCGGTTTTTAATCACCAATCCTCATGCTTCAGCCTCTCAGGACCATGGTTCCCAGCTGGAAATAAGATTTTTTATAAGAAGAAAGCCATGGAAAATTAATTTTCCCATAAGATATTTATTAGCTTGTACTCTTTCTAAAAGAACTCCTTTAGAAACCTGGTGTTTTGAAGGCTATATTTTAACACTCAGATACAAGGCGAAGAATTGGAATTTATTAGAAATTTCACTTAGGTCAAGTGATGGTGGCAGCACATGCCTTTAATCCCAGCACTCGGGAGGAAGAGGCAGGAGGATCTCTGTGAGTTCGAGGCCAGCCTGGTCTACAGAGCGAGTTCCAGGACAATCAAAGCTACACAGAAAAACCTTGTCTCAAACAACAACAGCAGCAACAATAACAACAAAAGAAATTTAATTTAGTCTAATAAGACTCTCTGTGAGATGTTTTATTTAACTTAGGATAGCACTGTAGCATTCATTTGCTCTGAAAGTCTTTTAACAGTCCCAGACATCTTCAGTCACAATCACCTGTCCAGTTTGCTGAGCTAGAGGTCCTAGTTCCCTGTGCCCTTAAACCCATGGGTGGGTTGATGAATCTGCTGAAGGCAATAAGTGAAAACCCGAAAGGGACCTTTAGCTCTGCTGGTCACTGTGGGTAAACTGAGGCGCAGCAGGTAGGGAGAACAGAGCTGTCAAGAACCCTCCTTCCCTCGACCCACTTGGCCCTGAGACCAGTGGTGCCTTGCTATTTTTGTTTGCAAATCCCGAAGTGTTCCCAGATGTCATCTTTGCCAGCATTTCCTTGCTCGTTCTTGCTTGATCTTATACTAAAAGGAAACGAGCCTTGACCTAGAAGTGGTCCCATTGAGCAGTTTGGTGCAGATTTGCAGGCAGGGTGTTCAGACAGTGTCTGCTTGCTGGGATGGGGTAGAGGACTGGCTCTTGTCTTGTCTGTTGCAGTTCCCATGATTTGGGACTGTACCAAATAGTTTCTTGTCTACCTTATGACCTGTAGTATGGCCAAGATGGTTCTCTGGGGACAGAGATTATTTCATGAAATGTGTGCATTTTAAATGTGTCCACATGTATCCCCAGTGGTGAGAGAAAAATAAAGAATGTCTTGTTAATAGAGAATAGAGGGCTGGAGAGATGGCTCAGGGGTTAAGAGCACTGATTGCTCTTCCAGAGGACCTGGGTTCAATTCCCAGCACCTACCTGGCAGCTCACAACTGTCTGTAACTCCAGTCCATGGGACCCAACATCCATGAAAAAACACCAATAAACATTAAAAAAAATAGAGAATCGAAGTCACATATTATAGTTACCAAAACCGAGGCTGGATTTGGAAGACTTCTGTGCTCCAGTTGTTGCTCCTGTGTTCATGTTTCTCTAAGAAACTGGGTTTTTTATCTGCTGCTGTTGTGTTTTGTTTTGCTGGGATTAATCTTTGGGCCTTGTGCGTTGTGACCAAGTGCTTGCTACCGAGCTCCCTTCCAGAGCTTCAAGTTTCTTCATCTACAGTACGGAGAAACGGGCAGTTACTGCCCTGCAGGCCTCCTGAGAAGTTAAATGTGATTATGCCTGTAAGGAGTTTTCATGCCATCTTGTAGGCCTTGGACCACCAAGAAAATGAGGGTTTCAAGGTAGTATAACCTAGCTTCTTATCTGATCTATAATCTGCCAGGAGTTGTTTTTTTTTATGTACTTTTATTACTGTAAATTAAAGAAAAACATTGAAGGGGATCAAATTTTAAATTCCTAACTTTTATTACTAGCCCATGTGAATAAAGTCCTCCATAACCAGGCTGTTAACTCTCCCATATTGTAACAAAATATACCCAAGATGATCAATCCAAAAAGAAATAGGGTTTATTTTGAGTCCATTTTCGGGTTTCAGAGCAGTTGATTGAGCCTGTTTATTTGGGGCCTGTTACAGGGCCTCAGATGATAGAGGAAGCCTGTTTACTGTCTGATGACGGGGAGATAAAAGAAAGAAACAGTGGAAGGGTCTAGGATTCTACCACCTAGTGGCCTAACTGCCTTCCATTAGGCCTAAATCTCCTAAAGATTCTACCAGCTCCCCATAGCGCCACAGCTTGAAGGACAGACTTCCAACCTGGGGTCTTTGTGGGGTGTGGCATTCAAGATTTAAACGATGGCATTAGGCATTAGTGACTAAAATAATAGAGGGCGTCACATGGAACCCAAGCTGGTCATAGTGGTTCCAAAGCAGACAGAGATCTCTTTCATGGACTGAGAGCTGATGTCCCAGAGTCACCCATGCCAGCATCCGTCATGAGGTGGGGAAATCCTACTATCTAGAGCGAGGAGAAACCTCTTCTGTTTCCTTTTGAGAAAGGATCCTCGCGTGAGAAAGCCAACATTCTGACACTGTAAGGAAGATTAACTGAGAAAGCATGCACAGAAGACAAGCAAGTGTTGCCTTGACCAATATTTATGTTTTAGTGTTGGTTTATTATTTTGAGAGGTCCCTGTTCTATTTTTTCTGTTGTTCTGTCACCACATAGAACATATTGGCTTCACAGGGCAGCCTGTTATCTGTCCCAACTTAATGGGTTGAGTGGGCTCCTGGGTGTGTCCCTACTTTGTTGGGTCTATAATCACCTGGAGACTTAGCTGGACTGCAGCATCCAAGAAGGTTCTTCCAGTGACTGGGTATTTATTTAGCTGTCTGCTTGCCTCAGATACCCCTCCTGTATGTGCCGTATGGACTTTCCGTGCAGGTAGATCAGTCTTCTCGTATGCCTTCTGAGAGAGCATTCTGTGAGAGAGCGTGCCAAGAAGAAGGAAGTAGAACCTGTCAGTTATCTCCGGTCGATCTCAGCTTTTTAAGAACGTCCCTTCTGCTACATTCTCTTGGGCCAGAGCAGTCACATTGCCAATCTGGAGTCAAAGGAAGTCCGGGAATGCCTCAATGGAACAGAGGACATGTACGCTTAAAGCGGTCAGGAATTGATGGTGGCCGTCTTTAGAAACATTTGCCGCAGTCTGAAATTCTTTTGTATGTCACCAAGATATGCACAATTGCAACTGACCAATCAAGCAGGTCAATAGCTTTCATCCTGTTTTTCGTCTCTGTCATAGCCATGTCTTGGAGAGCAACTGGCTATGGTTTTGAGAATGAGCGTTATATTTCTAGAAAGTGGTCGTCAAAAATAGAAGAACAGTTACAGAATCTGGGAAACTGTCTTCCTCTATAAATTTCCAGTGTCTGTAGATAGGCCTGATAGAACAGTGCCTGTCTGTCCTGGATTTGTTTCTGTTGTAATGAAATAACCTTGGCAGAAGGAAGCCTGGGGAAGAAAGGAGTTTATTTTTGCTTACAATTCCAGGTTATAGCCTATCGTCTTAAGTCAAGACAAGAACAACAGACGGCTAGTCACATCACACCTACCGGAACAACAGACGGCTAGTCATATCACACCTACTGTCAAGGATAAAGAGAAATGAATGCCTACTGGCTTGCAGTGCTTGGCTCCATCTCTCTTTTTAAAGCAACAACAAATACAGACAGGGACTCCCTGGGTGACTACGCTGGCCTGGGACATACTATAGTAAACCAGGTAGCCCTTGATCTCACAGAGAACGACCTGTCTCTGTCTCCCAGGTGCCTGGATTAAAGGTGTGCACCACCACCACACCTGGCAGTTTCTCTTTTTATTCAGTTTGGCACCCCTTGCTTCCATAATGGGCTGGGTCTTCTTCCCACATCAATCAACTTACTTAGGGCAATCTCTCACAGACAGTCCACAGATCAACCCAGTGTAGACGCTCTCTCTTTGAAATTCTTCCCAGATGATTCTAGGTTGTGTCAAGTTGACAATTAAACTAACCAGCATGCTGTCACAATACCAAACCTGTGACTTTTTCAAGTAAGAGTATCTGCTTGTATGCTGACCCTACTTCCTGTGTGTTTGAGCTTGTTGGGGTGACATGGTTGAATAGCAGTGGGATACAGTAATTCACACTGGCTGATTTGTGAGATGAAGGCAGCGAACAAACATGCAAAGACCCTATTTATATATGCCGCTAAGCCAGTGGTTCTCAACCTGTGGGTCAAGACCCCTTAGGGTCCAATGACCCTTTCATAGGCTATTTTCACAGGAGTCATATAACAGAGATATGATACTTACATTGCGATTCCTAACACTAGCAAAATGACAGTTATGAAGTAGCAAAAATAATTTTATGGTTGGGGATCATCACCCCATAAGGAACTGTATTAAAGGGTCGCAGCAGAAGGAAGGTTGAGAACCAAGGCTTCTCAGCTAACTACTTATGCAGAACAGTGGGAATACTGCCTTTTATAAAAGCATCTTGGATATACTACTCCCTCCCCCACACCAGAGGGGGCTAGGCTGATTGTCACCTTTGTCTTCTCCCTATGAAAAAGGCAAAATGGGAAGGTGGCAGTGGCAGTTTTCAGAGGGCTTCTGGTAGCAGCAGGGGTAGAAACCTCAGGAGTCTCAGAGTGAGGAGAGGCCTTCCCTGAGGGTCAAGTGCAGGACTGTGTTTCCCAGACTGCTTTAATCTGCAGAAGGCCTGCATCCCCAGAGGGGTTTGCAGCCCGCGTCAGGCTCCAGATAAAGACAGTCCAGGAGGTTCTTTTCCTCAGGACTTTCCCTGCTTCATCCCACTTGGCTTTAGAAACATAGCCAGTTTATTTTTCTTCTAGTGTTTTTCCTAATCTAAATTCTCCTCCAGTCTTATCCTCACACACTCGCTGTCTTATTTCTGGTGCAATCCATTGGCAGGCTGGAACAGTTAGGAATGGGAGCCAATCCCTCCTTACTCTTTGGCTGGGGCACACCTGAGAGTCATGTGCAAACACTGGACAGCTCTTGGCGGCACGTCCTATCGAGCGTACTGTTTACATTTGGAAAAAGCCTTGGTTCTTCTATTAGTGAACAGAATGTCTCCAGCTTGAACCGTACAGAGTAGGAGTTAGGTTTTTCTGTTTGCTTCCTCCCACCTCCATCCCCACTCCCTTTCCTGCTCTTCCTGCAGCATTTCGGGCTGGCTGTCAGTATAGATTTTCCTTTCTTGTTTTTGTCACTTGCTCCTAATGTGGCAGGAAGATCCTCAACTCAGATGAGAAACAAAAGATATCCGCCTGGCTTTCTTTAAGGTCATTGATTTTGAATTTGTATAAGGGCGGGAGAATAAAGGAGAATAAATTTTTAAGATATTTTGTTTCCTTTTCCGAATATGACCAAACACTGCCTAGGAATTTTTAATCAGGGGTGGATTTGCTGGCTGGATAGAAGATGCTGCAGTCTTTTTGTTTTTCCTGCATCTGGGGACCTCTGGGTAGCTGCCTTCCTGACCTTTCTCCCCCAGGGCTTTTCTTCTCAGCTGAGCATCCTGTTCTCGGCTCCTCTCATTGGCTCCTGCCCAGTGGAAAGGACTACTTGTTAGCCCACCAAGCAGGGCCCTGGGGGTCATTGTAGCCCCCTGGGACCAGATCCAACCTCACCCCTCCCTGCTTGCTTACCCCTGAGCAGATAGTTTGCAGGAGTCTCTCCATTCCTGCTCCAACCACACTCTGAGCATATTCTTTCTATGCTCAGACCCCCTTAAGGGTCTGTAGTTTTCCCGGGGTGGTAGCTTCTGGAACCAGCAGTTTAGGAAACAGGAGGATTCTTCTAGATGCTTTGGGTCTTCCTTTCCTAGACTCCGCCTCCTGCAGTTTCTGGATGGAGTTGCCTCCTGCTGGTCAGTATTCTGAGAGCCTTCTCCTAAAGCAGCCTGGAGGGGGTCCTTCTCTGCCTGCCACACAGTAGCTTTGCTTAAGTCCACTTTCTCATAGTGCTGGCCTCTTGATGAGACATGTGCTGTTGGGTTAAGATCATTTGGTTCCTGGTGTCCCCAGTGTTCCCATGTGATTCTCCGAAGCATTTGTCATGGGCTTGGGCTTCCATAGGAAACATCCGTAGGCTGCGTGGTGTGTAACCAGCTAAGATTTTCTCACGGTCTACAGACTGGGAAGTCCAACTTCAAGGCACTGGTAGATTTGGTGTCTGATGAGGGCCACTTCCGCACAGACAGCGTCTTCTAATTATAGCCACAGGTTGCGAAGGAGACACGGTATCTCTCTGGGGTGTCTTTTATAAGGGCGCTAATTCTGTTTATGAGGGCTTGTGTAATATACTGAGTAAACATTAACAAATAATACTACCAATTAAATTCCTCAAGCAGATGTGATTTTCTATCCACAATATATCATGTAAGAACTCAGGAAGTCAGCCGGTTGATACTGGTGCATGCCTTTAATCCGAGCACTCAAGAGGCAGAGGTAGGAGGATCTCTGTGAGTTCAAGGCCCGCCTGGTCTACAGAGTTCCAGGACAGTCAGGGCCACATAAAGAAACCCTGTCTTGAAAAACAAAAGACAAACAAACAAACAAAGAAATTGGAAAATCTTTTGTCGTTTGTTCTATTTTTGCTGTGGCCTAAAAGGGGAAGTTGATCAATATAGGAAGTGACAGTGTCTTGCAATTTAGTGCAGAATTACAGATTGTAACTGCTTTGAAGTTCTTCATTGTTTCCAGAAGAAAGGAAAATCCAGACTCATGACAATTAACTGCCATGGCCTGCATTCTGGTTTGTGCTGAGTAGGTGCGATAGTGGATGCTTAGACCAGCTCGGTGCACATGGCACATACTAAGTAGGTAAATAAAAAGACTCTTGCACAAGATGACAGAGCGCATATGGGCTCATTGAATACACTCTGTGCATCCTATTTGCTGCCTTTTTTTGTCTGTAAGAACAGAATTCAAAAGTCAAGCAATGGTCTTACTCCTTACAAAACAAATCTACCGTATTTACTTGGCACTTTCAGATGTCCTACTGAAAATTAGGAAAAGACCTCTCCCCCTTCTCTTCCTCCCTCCATTTGTGTGTGTGTGTGTGTGTGTGTGTGTGTGTGTGTGTGTGTGTGTGTGTGTGTGTCTTGACAGTGTTTCTCTGTGTATCACCTAAACCCATTTTATGCAGTGGTGGGGATTGACAACCCAAGGCCTCTTCTTTGCTAGGCGAGTTCTCTACCAACTGAGCTGCATTCCCAGCCTAAGTTAAAAATACAAACATGTTGTTTTTAGCATCTTTTCACTTCTCTCTTAAAGGTTCTGTGGGATTTTCCTTTGAGAATTGTAGACAGAATTCTACATGTTCTTGGGAAATAGGGGACAATTTGTGTATAGGCTTTTTTTAAAATTGACTTTATGTGTAGTTTCAATTTAAAGTTTATTTCATAAAACCCCTTTCGGGATTTTCCCAAGATTGCGTTCTTCTTAGTTACAGCCTGGTTTCTGTCACCGATCTCTGCTTGTCACCCGCAGTGGAAATGCAGGTAGTTCTTGCTCGCTATCGCCCCTTATTGTTTAGAGGCGTACCCGGTGCACAGTATTTATTCAGTAAATGCTTATCAGATGAATGAGGAAGCGAAGTTACACAGAGTAACAATTTGCTTCCACAAATCTGTATGCAGTAAGTGGAAACACAAAAACAGAACTCCTACTGCGAACATATTGTGACCAAAAGCTCAAAACAGGTGGCCAGGGTCTTACTATGTTGCCCTAGCTGACCTGGAAAATATAGACCAGGCTAGTCTGGAATTCACAGAAACCTACCTGTCTTTGTTTCACTAAGATGTGTGCCACCATGCCCTGCTCAGACCACTCTTTTATTTCTTTCCTTCCTTTCTTCCTTCCTCCCTCCCTATCTTCCTCACTCCCCCCCCCCTTTTTTTTTGACAGGGTCTTGTTATACAGTTCTGTTCTGGGACTCACTATGTAGATCAGATTTAGCTCGATTTCATGGAGATCCCCTGCCTCCTGAGTGCTGGGATAAAACACATGTATCACTATGCCTGGTACATTTTTATTTCTTAAGATAGAATGCACTTAAATTTAATAATTGCTTATTTAAATAAAGCCCTTACATTTTTGATTTTCAGTTGCTTGCTGATAGTCTCTTATTTTATTGAGTTCTCTGCTACATAGACAAGGGAGACAGGGGGAGGTGAATTGCTTCTAAGACCTAAGTATCTGGATTGATTGCCCAAAGTGTAAAATTATTTGATGGGGCAAATGTAAATATTGAGTAGGTGGGTGAATCCTATAGCTTTTTTAGAAACAAGAAAGAGGCATTAACTTTTTTTTACCAAGTTTTATTTTGTTTTTATTTCTGTGTATACATGTGTATCTGTGTTTGTGTTTGTACATGTCCCTGCAAGTGCCCATGGAGGCCTGAAGAAATGTTTGGATTCCCAGGAGCTGGAGTTAAAAGCGGTTGTGAGAGACCCATAATGGGTTCTAGGAATTAAGCTCTGGTCCTCTGGAAGAGCGAGTGTTTTTAACTGCTGAGCTAGCTCTTTAGCCCCCAAATAGGTTTGATTATGGGCTGGAGCTGCCCCTCAATTGGCAGAGTACTTGCCTGACTTGGGTGTGATTCCCCCTTCTGCATAAGCTAGGTATGGGGGTGCAGCTGTTGACAACGTGAGGACTGGGGAAGTGGAAACATGGGAATATCTTCACTTACATGGCAAGTTTGGGGCTAGCCTGAGCTACATGAGACCCTTTCTCTATACCACTTCCACTATCCACCCCAAAAGAAACCAATCCTCCTCCTCATTATTATTGTGTTGTCATCGTTACTAATGCAGAGTCCTAGAAGAATGTCTCAGAGAGCTATTGGGACATTATAAATTCTAAGACAATTTTTATTTTGATGAAATTTTTATCACATGTAAAGTTATAAGACATTAAAATGCATATCATAGGATATCATAAAGAAAAAAGATTAGTTAAAATAATAGAAGTGACTTAAAAACTGTAAGAGTTTGTTATATAATAACTTTTTGAGGTACTCTAATATAATAAGTAAGAAAAATGCTGGGGCAAAGAAAAAATGAAGATTATTTAAATTTTATTGTGGTATAATGACACTAAATTGCAGTATATTTGAGTGAAAGGGAAATGAAAATGGTATTTGTTGCTAAATTACTAAAGAACCCAATGTACTGAAGATCGTTTTGCAGAAATCTTACATTGACTGCTGGTATTAAAATAGAAAGACTATTTCTTTGATTCTAATACTTTTATGTAATATCCCTGCCTCCACTGTATCACTTCAAATGCTTCAATTGTTTCCCCATTTTATTGTCTAAAATGTATTCTTGTACATATTGCAACATATGGCAACAGTTCTCTAAGGTATATAGAGAACTCTCTGGTTAGTGTCCACTGGAACTCCAGTGTTTCAAGTAGGTGAACCCAGCAGCAACATTGAATCTGGAGAATTGTTGGTATAAGCATGTCTCTCACACGTGTGTGGACCGATCTGACTAGTCAGAGGACGCTCCTATAAACTCTTGCTTCCTAAGACAGAGACAGTGCCTTTGACCCTGTTTCTCTAAAGCCTTGACTTTCTTCTTGGAGGCTGTGTTGAAACTGATAGGCTGTTTGAGTTGTGTTTGGTTAGGTTGCTAAGGAACACCACAGTCCTGACTTGAAATTTCCCAAGAGGTCTAAGGAGTGGGTATACAGTCAGAAAGTAAAGCAAGGCAAGGAAGCCCTTGGTTGTTCAATGGTTTTGCCCCTGGGGCCCATGGAGAAAACTGACCGATGAACCAGGCTAGAACTCAGATGCTCTAGACTCTTGGCCTGCATGGTTTAGAACAAAGCAAACCAAAGATCCTTTCTACCTATTTCTTCTGTAGCACTGAAACAGGAGTGTCGTTAGTCACGGTACTGATTTAGTGGAAGACCCTCACAACCCTGGAAAACTCCAATGGCTTGGAGTGACCCTGGCAGCAAAGTTCATGCATTCATTCAACCATTCTCCAGACTCACTGCTGCTGCTGGATTCACCTATTTCAAACACTGGAGGTCCAGTGGATATGAGCCAGAGAACTCTCTATATATCTTAGAGAACTGTTTCCATATATTGAATATGTAAACAAATGCATTTTCAGCATAAAATGAACGAACAAAAAGGGAGCCTTTAAGGGGAATCTCTTGGGAGAGTCCTGGGGGTAATTCTGATAAAGAGGAAGAGGGAAGAGCATTTATTTTTTCATGTGCTGAACTGATGCCCACTTGAGGCTGACACATCTCTTTCAAAATTCTCAAAGATGTAGTTTCCATTCTTCAACTCCTGTTACTCACTTAACCCTTGCAGGTATCTTTTGTCCCACACATTAGTTTTCTGTCACCATAACAAAACACCTGAGATAATTAACCTTGTAAAAGGCAAAAGGTTTATTTGAATTCAAAGTTTTAAGAGGTTTGAGGCCATGATTGGTTGACCCTGCTGATTTTGAGACTTTGACAGGGCAGTATATCATAGTATCATGATCACATGGGCTATCAAAACAGCCTAGTTTGCAGGGCAGTGGTAGTGCACATCTTTAATTCCAACACTCAGGAGACAGAGGCAGGTGGATCTCTGTGAGTTTGAGACCAGCCTGGTCTACAGAGCAAGTTCCAGGACAGGCTCCTAAGCTACACATAGAAATCCTGTCTCGAAAAACAAAAACAAAACAAAACAACAGTCTAGTTCATGACCAGAAAGCAAAGCAAGCAAACAAACAAACAACAGCAAAAACTCAAGTAGGAAGTCAGGGTCTCACAATTCTCCTCAAAGGCACACTTTCACTACCTAGTCACTTAGTAGGGCTCCCTCTGGAAGGTTCCACTGTCCCTGTAATGACAGCCTGGGACCAACCTTTTAACATACGGGCCTTGAAGAACATTCAGGATCCAGACTCTAATGATAGAGTAATAGAAGCTGCTTCCTGATGAGTCAGCAAGGACTTCAGGCCTCCAGGAGACTGGGGTTGGTCTTATTCCCCTTAAAGAAGCAGTGTAGGTGGAGGCTGCTCATTTGTTTCCCAGCCACCCGGACCTGAATAATAACACAGAACTTAAATTAATGACAACACTGTTTGGCCAATAGCTTAGGCATATTTCTAGCTAACTCTTACATCTTAAATTAACCCATTTCTATTAATCTGTGTATCAACCAGTAAGCCTTTCTCCTTAGGCAGCTACACAGTGTCTCTTTGACTCTACCTACTTTCTCTCTATATCTCTGTTCAGATTTTGCGCCTGGCTTTACTCTACTAAGCCATTAGCCAAAACAGCTTCTTTAATAACCAATGGTAGTAAAACATATTTGTAGCATACAGAGAGAAATCCCACATCATCTCCCCTTTTCTTTCTAAATAAAAAGAAAGGTTTTCACTTTAACATAGTAAAGTTACATATACAAAACAGGTATCAAGCAAGAATTGCAGTTACAATATTTATATCTACTTTATCTTTTATCGTAACTAAGGAAAACTATAATTATAACTATCTATTCTTCAACTCCATTAAAGATCCCAGAAGGATATAATATTACCTAAATTAACAGGAAGTGCATTGTAAGCAACTTCCAAAACTCTAGAATTGACAGAGACATCCTACTGCCTGGATAGTCACCCAAAGTTTTTCTGTACCATTAGGCATCTATATTTAGCCTACAGGCCCATAGTATCCAGTAGATTTTTCCATGAAGCAGGAAGTTTGAAAGACAGTTTTGCCTCTATTGGCATTTTGTCAGGCACTTTCTTTTGTATCCCCCAGAATGGCTGGCAACCTCTTTCATGAAGCAGGAAATTTGAAGGACTGTTTCACCTTTAGGCAAGTTCAGCAGTCATTTTTCTGTGGGTCCTACATGTCTAGTACATACAGCATACTATCAAGCAGTCCAGGCAAGAACAGTTTCTTGCTCAAATGGCTAACAAACTCCATAAGGAGCCTCTTTGATGTCCATCTTCCTTTTGAAGTAGATTGGGGCTGCCAGGAGCAGATGTGTTTAATGGTCATGAAAGATCCTAAGTTCTTAAAACATTTTAAATGTCATATTCTGTTAGTCTTTGAAAGGTTTGAAGAATACCTGTCCATCTGAAATATATCTCTGTTCATCTAGAAAACCTAACTAACATGACTACAAGTTTGACTATTATAGATGACTATCTGTTCACCTGTATTTCTTAATTATACATTACATTTTTAAATGAACTGTACAAACACAATACCTTAAACAAGAGCAGAAATATATATACACACTGTAACAAATCTACCTTAAATTTATATCAGTAGATCAAGATCCATACCAATGCAAAGTATTTATCTCTATATCATATCCTCCTTATTTTTTTTAATTGAAATTGATTGTGCCCATTAATTACTTACAATGAAAATTACTTCAAATGAAAACAGTCATTTATAAACAGTATTTAGGAATTTGGGTGTATTTTTTAGACTACTTGCTGCCGATTGGAGGCACTGTTGATCAGGTCTTTCAAAGGGTAGCCTGTGTGGTTAAGTTCATCTCGGCCAGCAGTTCTGAAGCTATCATAGATGTTGGACCATCTCAGCCATTGTTTCTGGGGGTCTTGTTTGATCAAACCATATTAGCCTGTAAGGAATCCACAGCTTTCTATCCTCTGTGGAAACAAAAGCAGAACTTCTTTTCCAAAGCAACATATCCTTAGACCCAAATTTTGTAGTCAAGATACCTTTAAAATATATGTTGGTTTAGCTTAGCAGCCCACATAATGAAATTTCTCTTTGTATATAGCTCATTCACAGACAAAAATTTCAAAAACACAAAAATATGCATAATCCAGACTCTCTGTGTATTTTCCATCTTTATGTGCCTTATTTTTTACTCTATTATTTTTAATATTTATTTTATTATCTTTACTCCTTTAATCTATGACTGTCTATACTCTGCCTCTTTAAAGACTTTGTTTTATTTTTTAAAACAATTTATTTTTTATAATTGTCTATATTCTTTTTCTTCTCTCTCTCAAGCCTACGTACATTTTTTGTAAACGCAGTAACCCATTCAGAGTTTTTTTTTTTAATCTGAATCTGTCTTTATTGCATATCTTTAATCATTTTCTGACCAGTAGCACCTTTTTTTAAAATCTTCTCTCACACCTTCTTTGCCTGTCTTGTGACATTTGGGACCTTCAGACAGATCCCATTATTTCCAAAGTGCTCTGTGGTCTGCTTTATCTTAATATTTCACTCAGACGTAGCACAAATGCCTGAACAAGACTGAATAGAATATCTCTTGAAGAGTGAATAAGTACACCACAAACCTTTTGGCCTGAGTCAAGAGAATCTTTAGGTAATCAATGTACTGTATCCCATTGTTTAACCCTGTGCTTTCAGACAGGATTTTAATAAGCGTACCCAAGTGCTTTCTAGTCCTTCTAAATTTGGGGAAAATCTATCTATGGTTCCCCTGATGCCACAGATTACCTCCTTGTCGTTTATAGCCTGGTAAGGCCAAGAAAGATCTATGCCCTGTCCTTCACAGTCCTCATTTTTGAATGTTACCCCGACAATAGATCAAACCCAGAGCTTCACACATGCTGGCCATATTGCTGTATCACTAAGTTCTATCTGTGGTCCCTGCCTGGTATTTTTTCTTTTTTAAAAAAATTCATGGTGACTTACTGTGGTGAACTAACAGTAGCTTCACAGACTTTTATGGTACTAATTCTAGTAATAATAGCAAAAAATTAATAAAGGTCTCTATTGCTGCTTTAGTGGAATGATAACTCAGGCACAGCAATTCTCAGGTAGATATTGTTGTGTATAGCATTTATGGATACTGTGGTATTAGAAAGATGTCATGCAATAAGCAAGCAGACAGTGAGTTTCTAGTGTCTCCCTATTGGAAAGAGTATGATGGAGAAGGAACAACGCCTCCTGCTTCTGTGCCAGAATACCTAGCAGAGCTACTATAGGGAGAAAGGGTTTGTTTGGGCTCATGGGTCAAAGGAATCAGTGTAGCACAGTGGAGAAGGTGTGTTGGTGGCCCTTGTACGGTCTGTGGTGGCAGGAGCTCGCAGAAGCAAACAGAAGAGGGCCACACTGGAAGTAGGGATAGTTCTATAACCCTAAAAGTCTGCCCCTGTGGCCTGATGTCCTCCAGCTAGACCCCATGTCTGGAATGTTCCACAAACTCCCCAAACAGTGCCACCACCAGGGGACCAAGTGTTTAAACCCAGGAACCTGTAGGAGACATTTTGCATTCAGACCATGACAACACAGTACTGGGGTGGGCTGGAGTGAGGGATTGTAGGTGAGCTGGTGAGAGCCAGGAGGTAACAGTATCAGAGCAGATGTCTGGCAGGAGCTTGGACCAGATACAGAGAGCAGAGCTGGGCTTCTGAAGCCCCATCTGTGTACTTCAGCCCCATCCCCTTTGCAGCCTGATCACTCCCTCCTCCTTCCCCACCCATCTTCTGTTCTTAACCAGCCTGAACTTCTGCACTTTTCAACTCTGCTCTTCTGTGCTTCCGTCAGTCTGGAACAGCTTTCCTCTTCTTGCTGGCATGAAGTCATCCCCCCAGAACCGAGCCAGGATGCTTGCTCCCAGCTCCTGGCTACTCATGCTCTTACCTCCCGCCTCTCATCACCCTCCTGCAGGGAGAGATAGTCTCTCCCTTCACTGCTTTCTATGCGCCATACACATTGCTCCAGTGGCCCTTAAACAGGGGATTTCTTTGAAATTTTCCTTGCCCTCTAATGAAAAGTCTTTAAGAGGAGGCACACATATGGCAGGATCATCTCAGCTGTGCCAGTGCTGAGAACCTTGCCCGGACCAGCAGAAGTATTAAGTTATTGTTGAAGGCTTGAATGAGTGAGAGAAGGAAGAATGAAGGGAGGCAGAAAATGGATGTAAAATTCTTTTTAAAAAGAACATTGAGAAAAATAAACTTAAATTAAAATAACATCAGAGATGTTTCCCTAAATTTAGCTAGTGCCCAAGTGATTGCCGTGGTCCCTGGGATTGCATCGAGTCCTAATCAAACTGAAAATTCACCTACGTTTCTGAGGGTGGCAACCTCCTGAAAGTAGGAGTGGCTTGGCGTTGCCTTTTTGAAGTCAGCATGTTTTCAGTGTCTTACATATTTGGTGGGTTAGATTACAAGAATGCACGCCTGAATCTACTTTCTGTATAACCACATCCCTTCCAGCCTGGGCTGGAAAATAACACTCCAGGCCAGAAGACAAGAAGCTTGACAATTTGTTATTCTCTTTGCAAGCAGCATGCAGAACTTTTCTAGGCTGAATCCTTGTCTTTTAGACTTCACAGCACATCATAGTTGGCTGTTTAGTCAAAGAGAAAGGACTGTTCAGTTTTGTACTTGTGGGCTGTAATTGCTAGCACTTTCTGTATCTTGGGACATTTTGGTAGTTTCTTGTTCACAGGACAAAAGGAAGAAACAAGTAGATCTCTTTAGTATGTTCCTTTTTGTCTCTGTGTTTGTGTATGTGTTCTCTGCATGCATGTGTGTGTGTGTGTGTGTGTGTGTGTGTGTGTATGTTCACTTGCATATTGTGCACATGTGTCAGTGGGAGCCAAATGTTGACTTTGGGTGTCTCCCTTAATTGCTCTCCACTTTATGTTTTTGGGACAGAATCTCTTATTGAACCTTGAACTTGATGATTCAGCGAGACTGGCCAACCAAAGAGCTCCTCTATGGATCCAGTTATCCCTGCTTCCCCAGTACTGGGATTCTAGGCACATGCCAAGGCTTTTCACATGGATGCTTGCACAGTGAGCACTACTCACTGAGCCCTCTCCCTGGTCCCTGAATATTCTTTTTTAAAAAGTTACCACTAGGGCTGGAAAGATGGATTAAGGTACTTGATGCTAAGCCTGAGAAATGGAATTTGATCCGTGAGTCTTGCATGGGAGAAGAGAACCAACTAATGTAAATTGTCCTTTAACCTGTACACCTGCACGCATATGTGCATGTGCACACACACACACACACACACACACAAAACGAATAAATATAATTAAAATTTTTTTCCTTATTAAGCAGGCCATTACTAGCTTTGATCCAAGTCCTCATGGCTATATATAGAAGCCTTTGCATGATTTCTTGAGTGTTTCCCAATGCTCGTATGCACATTCACAAATTCCCTTTGGGTTGTAGCAAGGCAGTCTGGAATTCAGATCCTATGTGATTTCAGCAAAGATGTTGCTATAATTCCAAAATAAACATTTAACATATGTAGGAATTCAGGATGATAGATATTTCGGTGACCTAATCAAAAATGAGGGTGGTAGGATCATCAGCCAGAAGAATGAACAGAGCCCAAGGAGAATTGCTTTTTTTGTGTGTGTGTGTGCATGCATGCGTGTACATGCATGCATGCGCACACGCACACACACACACACACACAGAGACTAGATAGTTAAAAAAGAAAAAGGCATGTGGGGATCGGGCCAGTGAAAACAATGAACAAAGGCTATCACTCATTGGAGTTAGAAGTCATGAGAAAGTTTGATCTAGCAGGAGTCCCAGAAGAGAGGAACATTCTCCAAATCATCGTTCTGATAAACATAGTTGAGAAGATAGAGCATGAGAATTTGGGACCTCAGTAGTTCCTGAAATGTGTTGCTAACACATTCCTGGAAGAGCATCAGTGGGAAATTCTGCATTCTTCAGTGAAGCCTCAGATGACGGAGACAGTTGGGTAAACACACTGCAGGTCTGGGACTTGGTACAGCTTTCTTCAGGAGGAGGAAGAGGATGAAATGTGTGGGAATGACAGATCTGGGACAAGTTTCTCCAGCAGTTTAAAAAGCAAGCCTAATTTCGAAGTCTAGACTCAATGTTTTTTTAAAGGTTTTTAAAATTTTATGTGTGGTGTGTCTGTCTGTCTGTGCTCATGTAAGTGCAGGTGCCCAGGGAGTCTGTGTTGGATCCTCTGGACCTAGGGTCCAGGTCTTGTAAGCCGTTGACACGGGCGATGTGGGTGCTCAGAACTGAACTGGGATTCTCTGCAAGAGCAGTACACTCATTTCTCCACCTCAGAAATACATCCTGACATCAACACATTCTGAACTTGTTGAAAGGTCCTCAGTCTTGCCAAAGAAGTCATTTCATGTGTTTTTTTTTCTAATCAACAAAAACACTCAAGCACAACACGAACTCTAACAGTCGGTCCTGAGAGGCATAGATCGTCTGTCCGAAGCCCACCAGAGAGAGCTTTGGCCTATCCTTTAGTAACTCATGAAAGGCTGGAAGCACAGAATCCTGTGACTCGCCCAGTCAGTGTGATGTGGAGAGAGATCTGGGTTCCTTCTCTGAGTCCTGCTTTGGTGGCTAAATTGGGGACAGGGATGCTTATAGGCAGGGCATCAATTCACCTGCTCTGCCCAAACAGCCCTGGGTAGCTCCTTAAATCCTGGAGGGACATTGCTTCACAGCCTATCCAGGTTTCCCCACCAGCTTCCTCACTCTCTGGCCTCTGAATCCCAGTACCAAAAAGAAAAAAAAAAAGGTTCCCAGAATTTTGTGTAAATGTGTGTGTGTGGTGTGGTTGCAAGGTCCAGTTATGGGATTGTAACGGTAAATCTTAACATTTTCCCAAGCACTTTGTCCAAATAATATTCTAGAAGCTTCCTAGATCAGGTATTCATACTTGGTGCAGAAAGGCAGAACAGACACGTGGTGAAGATGAACCGTGGGCAGCAGTGACTCTTCTGTGCCCACATGTGCATCTACAGGGCTCTATACACGATTTGGGGACTCCTGCTTTATTTAGGATTTCCTACTTTAGGGCAGAAAATGCACATGCAAGGGATTCTTTTAGAAACTTGGCATTTTGAATTCTCTTGATTTGTTCCTGGAAATGGACATTTGACTGCCAAAGAATCCCTGTCTATCTGGTAGACCTGCTTTTATGTAGATAGCATCTTGCCATACGGGCTGGCTTGCTTTGTAGCATGCTATGACATTACTTGTACCCTTTCTGTGGGCTGATAATATGCTGATACCTCTTGTGTGTTGGGTTCAAATCCAGGGCTTCACATGTGGCAGGTAAGTACCACTGAGCCACACCCCACTTTATATTAATATCGTTCTCTCCCCCTTCCTCCTTTGCATTTCCAGTATGGCTATTGTTTGGCCATGCCATGATTACAGTCTCTACTTAGGCTGCTCAGAGTGTGACTGCTGTACTGGCGTCAGAGCAATCATGCCTGTCACTCATCTGGAAGAGAGTAAGAAAGGCAGGTTGTTTTCATTCCTGCCTGCCACACTGCATTGGAACCTGTTTTGTATTGTTTTTTAATCCAAGACACCCTGGTGATTCATGCCCACATTAAACACGCATACCAGTCTGAACTTGGTAATTTTTTTACCTTATAAACTCCCACGCATTCTTTGACTCATTATCTTTGTATACTATCTTTGAAAGACTCTAATGACCTATTAATAGTGAAACGTGCCTGTGTCACCCATTTCCAGTGGGCACCATCTTGAGGATTAGTCAGTATGCCGTCTTCATTAGGAATTACATACTGAGAGGCAGCTCTGCCTTGCTTTCCTCCAGAAAGCGCTTTGACTGGTCACTGGCTTCTTGTGTTTTCGTGGGCCAGATTATACCCAGTGTAACTATGATAACTGAGCAGGAAAGGATTGGAGGTGTTGTAACCAGCAGGGGAACCTGTCAGAGAAGCCATGGACATTGTTCTTAGTTGTCGGAATGTTTCTGAAGGAAAGGGGGGTTTTATCTAATTTTTTTTCAAAGTTGTTTTAAGAAAGCAGAAATAGAAGCAAGACTAAGAACTAGAAAGACTAAGAAGTTAGAAGAAAGACAGAGATGTGGCTCAGTGGTAGAACACTCACTTGACATGTGTTCGCTCTTCAGCACTGGGAAGAATAAATGTTAGAAACAGGCTGGAGAGATGGCTCAGTGGTTAAGTGTTTTCTGGTTTTTCAGAGGACCCAGGTTTAGTCTTCAACAGCCCTGTCAGGTGGCAAGTGGCTCACAACTATCTGTAACTCCAGCTTCAGGGGATCCAATGTCTCTTCACACACACACACACACACACACACATACACACACACACACACGGCATATACTCACACAGGTACATGCACAAAGATGTTTTAAAAAGAATTTAGAGAGAAAAATATTTTACTTTTATGTTTAAAATATTTTAAAAGAATTTGAATATTCTAATAATGGAGGATGTCCATCCTTAGAACACAGAGATGCAGTAAAACTTTCTTTGTCCCACCAGCTCCCAAATAATGACACAGAGACTTCTTATTTATTATGAAAGCTTGGCCTTAGCTTAGGTATGTTCCCCACTAGCTCTTAAAACTTAAATTAACCTGTTATGTTATATCGCATGGCTCGTTACCATTCCTTCATACTATGCCTCCAACCTGCTCCATGTCATCTCAGTGGCAAACCCTGCCTCTCTTCTTCCCAGAATTCCTATGTCTTCCTGGAAGTCCTGCCTATCCTCTCCTGGCTAGCTATTGGTCACTTAGCTCTTTATTAAACCAATCAGAAAGCTCCTTAGCAGAGACACATCTTCACAGTGTACAAAAAGATTATCCCAAATCACTCAGATGTTCAAGACAAAGGCCACCAGGGTTGCTGAGGAAAGGTGGTGGGAAAGAACACTTGATGATTTCTCCACATTGCCTTTTCTGTTGCAAAAGGAGAGAGAGACAGAGACAGAGAGAAACACACACAGAGAGAAATCTGTAGACTCTGGTTGTGTCTTTTCTTCTCAGTGTTGATTACATATAAGTTTTGTCTTAACACCCAGCACGTCTTTCTAGGTGTGTAGGTGGTGTCTGTCTGCTCGTTGAGATGTTAAATCCACCACTCTCCACTGTGTATTGTGTTCCATCTGTGATGCTTAGTTCCTCACTGGTTTGTTATTTCTCATTGCACTTACTTATATTTGTGTGGATGTGTACAAGTGTGTGTGTGCCATGTCATACATGTGGAAGTCAGAGGACACTTAGTGAGGGTTTATTCTGTCCTTCCACTATGTGGGACCTGGAAGATCAAATGCAGGTTGTCTTGGTGGCAACCATGCTTACTTTCTGAGCCATCTCATCAGACCCTTGCTAGTTACTTTAATCTAAGGAGACTGTTGTCAAATATTTCCATGGAACGGTACTCAGAAATTCATAAATCTTTAACATAGCTGTACCTAATAGTGTCTAGTTAGCTCGCTTGCCATTGTAATTTTCTCATATATATGTATATAATTTTTCGTAGCTCTACAAATGTGCACAGCTGTGTTTTCCTGTCCACTCAAAGCTTTATTAAGACTTCTTGCATGGATTCCCTTATGTGTAGGTTTGAGAAAGAGGCAACTTTAAAAAGACCGTGGTAATTTAACACGTGATAAAGAAACCGTGGGAGGGGTCAGAGAAAAAGTGCTTGCCTCAAGACCTGAGTGCGATCCACAGAACCCACAGTTAGAAGCCTTCAAGTGGTGGCAGGCACCTGTAATCCCAGCACTGCTATTGCTAGGCGGGAGGATTGGAAGCTGGGGGGAGGGGCAGCTAATCTAGAGTATGCAGTGGATCTGCCGAACAAAGACCCTGCCTCAACAAAGGCAAGAGCTGACTCCTGAAAGTTGTCCTCTGCCCCCCCACGCACGCACACACATACACACACACACACACACACACACACACACACACACACACACACACAAAAGAAGAGAAGGAAGATGCACTTACTTCTCCAGGGAATGGACATGTATATATAAACAAATATATGTATGTATACCCATATACATGTATATATATTGAATTACTGGCTATAGGTCATGTATGTCTTTATTGTCAAACAGCACATGTAGATTTCATCTTTCCTGCATTCTCTGCATGTAGCATTAAGTGAGCAAGCAGCAAAAACATGGCAAGCAGCTTGCATGAGGCATGGGTGAGAAGAGCCAGGCTTGTGAATAACGGGGTTTCATTTTCAAAGTTTACTTTGTGAACAGGGGTTGTGATTTTCATGGCCAGGACCCTGGGCATGCTGGGAGCCCAGGCATTCTCATCGCTTCAGCTCAAACAAAAGGGAAAAAGCCATATTCCAGGGAAGAGGTCCCAACACTCCTATTCACCCAGGAGCCAGAGACAGACAGAGCCTTTCTAGGTCACAGCAGCGCTGTGTCATCATCGGAGAGCATGTTTGTGCTCGTGGTGGCAAACTGAAAGTGCAGCGGAGTTACTCTCCTTCCCTCGCATTTGTGTGTGGAGAAAATGCATTTCTAGTAATCTGACCGAAGAAAGGGGAAAGTTATCATCTCTTCACACAACTCAGAGGGAAAAAGAAACGATTTCATAACCAGCAAGTGCGTGCCACCTGCCATCCTGACAGCCCTGTGGACGGGAAGAATTAGGTGCCCTCCAAATACTGCTGACACCAGCTTTCATTAGAAGGGCAGCCGTTTATTTCCACTAACGTGAAAGTGAGTCTTTCTTGACAAGACGGCTAAGGAGCACAATAATGGATCCAAATGCCGAGGTTGGCAGCCTGCGTCTTGCACGGTTGCTGGATGAGTGGGCAGTTTTAAGGTGGCTTCCAAATCAGCGGTTTTCAGTCTCCTAGTGAAAATTAGAGTCACCTGATTCTAAAAAACAAAGTCCTGTTGCCCACGCTACCCCCCCCTCCCACTCAGTGTACCAGGACCTCCTGGGTGAGGACTGTGCTCAGTGGATTTTGGAGTGCCTCTGCTAGCAATGTGCACCTAAGACTGCATGGATCACACTTTTCCTTGACAAGGCCTCGCTAGTGTACTTTGTCTAGCCAGGCTGTCCAGGTGTGGGCATCAGTGAGCATGGCACAGGGCTGGATGTCTGTGTGTGTTGGGGTGCATGGGGCGAAGGTATCCATAGGCTTTCTGCTTTGGATTGGTGGCCTGGATGGATCCTACTTTTAACATGATCTTGATGTATCTCGGGAGGGCTTTGACTTTTGTTAAATTGTCAGCTGACTGTCTTGTAACCCTGATACAATGATCACAGATTTGGGGGGCAGGCAAGAAGGAGGTGTGTGTGTGTGTGTGTGTGTGTGTGTGATTTTAGTATATATATGATTCTTTTTAGAATATATTGTATACACACATATACATTATGTTTTGGAGCAATTTTAACTTCATAATGATACAGGAGAAGAGATAATAAAGAACATTTCTTATTCTTATTCCCTCCCCATTCCTGTAGCTATACAGCCTCTTCCACCATTTGCTTCCTTAGCAGGGTGACATTCATTACAACTGATGAACTTTCCCTGGCTTATCATTATTGCTCCCAACCGATAGCTTGCAATAGAATTTATTCTTGGTTTACATTCTACAAGTTTGGCTCAATGTATGACGTCATATAGCCACAATTACAATATCGTTCAGAAAAGTTGTACTGCCCTAAAAATCCTCTGCTATAGGTGTTCACCCCTCTCGGCCCACTAGCTACTGGCAAGTCCTGATCCTTTTACATTTTCTCACTATGCCTTTTTCAGAATGTCTCATCGCTGAACTGTGTGGTATGCCGGCTTCTTTAACCTAGTAACATGCATATATTCTTTCTATGCCATCATGTCTTTTCATGGCTTGGCACCTCAGTTCTCATGTCCCACAGTTTACCTACTCACTTACAGGAGGATATCTTGGTTGCTGCTAAGTTCTGATGATTATGAATGAATTATGGACATCTGTGTGCAGGATTATTCTCTTTTATCAGAATAAGTTTCAACTCATTGGACAATTGTATGGGACTACAATTTCTAAATAACAGGGACAGATTCTGTTTTGTAAGGATCTACCGAACTGTCTTCTGCAGTGGCCGTGCCATCTTGCCATCCCTCCCGCCAGGAGTGCGTTTCGGTTGCTCTGCATCCTCAGCATTCATGCTGCTGGCGGTCCATCCTGATGTCGTTCAGTGTAGTCTCACTGTTGTCTAGCGTGCAGTTCCCTCAAGGCAGGAGCTATTGGTTAAAGTTTCATGCTCCTTTTTTTCCATCTGTTTGTCCACTTTGCTAAAGTGTGTGTTCAAGTGTTTGCTCTACTTTTCAGTCTGATTGGTTTCTTTGGGGTTTTAATTTTTTGTATATTTTTGCACAGATATTCTGTGTCAGATATGTCTCTTGAAAAATTTATCTTCTGCTCTGTGGCTTGTGTTCTAATCCTGTCTTTTTCATTGGCATCAGAAGGCTTTGGTGGTGGGGAGGAGATAGGGTCTTACTGTATTGGTTGGCTTGAAACTTCCTGTGTAGATCAGACTGGCTTAGTTATCACAGAGATCCGCCTCCCTTTGCTTCCCAAGCACTGGGATTGTAGGCGTGTAGGCATACAATGTGGTTGGCTGGTGGGCATAGCTGTGGGGGCATTGATGATTGATGTGAGAGGGTGCAGACCACTCTGGACAGTGCCATCCCTGGGGAGGTGGTCTTGGGCTATATAAGACAGCAGGCTGACCACCAGCAAGGGTAATGAGCAGTGAGCTGTCTTCTTCCATGGTTTCCGTTACATTTCTTGCCTCCAGCTTCCCTTGACAATGGATTGTAACCTGGGAGCTCAAACCAATCCTTTCCTCCTCTTGTTACTTTTGGTTGTGTTTATCACCACAACAGAGAGGCAAACTAGTACTGCCAGTTTTCTGGCTTCATGCTTCTCTGTCTACTGTATCAGCTATCCCGAGTCTTTTGCCTCTTTAGGTAAACTTTAGCACAGGGGTCCTCAACCTTCCTAATGCTAAGACCCTTTAATACAGTTCCTCAGTGGTGGTGACCCGCCCAACACAAAATTAGTTTTGTTGTTATTTCATAACTGTAATTTTACTACTGTCGTGAATAGTAATGCAAAAATCTGATATTTCCAATGGTCTTAATGGGGTCATGACTCACAGGTTGAGGACTGCTGCTTATGGATCAGCTTGCCAAAACTCACAAGGAAACTTTTTGAGATTTTGCTTGCAATTACTTCTCTCCACCTCTCCAACATAGGGGAACGGCTATTTTGACAGTCTTGAGTCTTCTTCATGTCTGTGTGCATGGACCACCTTTCCACATATTTAGTTCTTCGATATCTTTTATAATAGCATCAGAGTTTTCTTTATATAGATCTTACACATATTTTATTAGATTCACAAATGACAAAAATTTATTGTTTGAGGATTGAGAAGAAAGGTCCATTGGTAAAGTGATGAGTGAGCTCGAGGACTTGAGTCTGATCTCCCCAGATCCACTTTAGAAAGCCAGGCACTGTCAACATTCTGGCATGGAAGGACGAGGGCTCACAAGCCATCATCCTCAATGGAGAACTTATTGACAGTTAAGAGCTTCTGGGAAAGAGATGACCAGCTTTATCTAAGAATGTGGCCCGTGGGGAGGGGGGTCCACCCTGCTTCAGTTGATGACCCCACACCCATGAGGATCTACGCTGCAAAAACTGGACTTGGGTTATTAAGAGAAAAAAAGAATCCAAAGTTGGGAAGGGGAGAAGAGGTAAGAGATGGATTTGGGAGGCATAGCAGGTGAATCTGACCAAAATAATTTGTATGAGACTCTCAAAGAATTGATGAAAATATTACATTAATAAAAACACAGAGTGGTACACATTTATAATCCCAGCTCTGGGAGGCAGAGACAGTAGGATCCCTAGGGACCGCTGGCCACCCAGTTTAGTCAGATTGGAGAGCTCCAGCTTCATTGAGAGGCTGTGTCTCAAAAATTAAGGTGAAGAGAAAGTGCACATGCACTAACAGTCACCCTAACATGAACATGCACACACACGACACACAGATTCATTTTGGGAGGTGATAATATAATTGATATTGTATTTTTAATTTCAAATTCTATTGTTGTAAGCATATAGAAAAACAGTTGGTTTTGTGTATTAACCTTTAATTTTGAATCTCTATTTTTGACCACTTACAGTTCTGAGAAGTTTTTTTACTTGATTCTTTGAAGTTTCATTGTAGACAGTTATCATATTGGTTAATAAAGACAAGTTTTGCTTCCTCCTTTCTAATTAGTATGCCTTTTACAAATAGTCCCCAACTTTTAATGACTCAATTTATGATTTTCAGTTCTACAACAGTACAAATGTGGATAGTCATTCTGACTTCATTCTGTCCAGATATAGTAGTGAATATAGTATATGAAATATTTAGTATATGAGATACTTATTATAAAGTTGTTTTTATGAAGAAATGCTTTTGCCCAACTTGATTGAGGTATTATGATCCTATTTAAGGTAGGTCATGAAGGCATGATGTTTCATAGTTAGGCTTATCGAATGCACAGTTTTGTTCGTTGGGGTTTTTTGTTGTTGTTGTTGTTTTTGTTTGATTGGATTTTTTGTTTTGTTTTGTTTTTGAGACAAGGTTTTCCTGTGTAGCCCTAGCCATCCTGGAACTAAGTCTGTAGACCAGGCTGACCTTGAACTCATAGCGATCTGCCTGCCTCTGCCTTCTGAGTGCTGGGATTAAAGGCAAACACCACCACTGCTGGCTTGAATGCATATTTTAATTGCAGGACTTTCAACTTGCAAATTTGTGTGATATAACCCTGCTGTAAGATGAGTATTATCGTCATTTTTTGTCTTGTTCCATTCGTTAGGGTTTCAGTATAATGTTGTAAAGGAACAGTGAGATGAGATACCCTTGCGTTTTCCTAATCTAAGTTGGAAAGCTGCTAACTCACCATTACTTATGAATGCTAGCCCTGAGTTTTTCTGTAGCTATTTGAACACAGGCTTTTATCCTTTGGGTTCAGTAGCAATTGTAAACATCTTCTTTAGGCTTCCGCAGATGTAAGGTAGCAATTAGATGGGATTGCTATTGAAGCATTATTTATAGAGGAATAGTAATTTTCTTCCCGTAGTATATGGGAATATGTATGATAATGCATGAATGAAATGTACCAAAGTGTCTGGTATCTCCACTCAGTAGTTAGCAGTCATTTTAGCTCATATACTCTATGACAGTGGTGATTATATATAACATGTTTATATATGCTATCTGTATCTTTAAGACACATCTCACTATATTGCTGAGACTGGCCTTGAACTCACTGTTTTCCTCCTGTCTCGGCCTTCCAAGTGATGGGATTCTAAGTCAAAGACACATATGTTTTATTTTTCAGGGCGATCAACAGTGAAACCATTACATTTTTTTAAATCATTTCCCTGGATGACTTTATTCTTTTGTGCTTTTTGTTGATAGTCACATTGCTGCAGTCATCTCAGTAGTCTGTTTAGCCAGGTTGTTGACGGGAACATGTGTGCAGTACCGTAGTGAGATATGGTAAAGGTTACTGGAACCCCAACATCAAGACAAGCAGTGGTTCTAGGAGTGAAGACCATCTGCCACGTAGAATTATCTCTTCTTTCAGAGTAGTCATAATAAAAGTCTGTCGCATTTGCACAGAGTTAAAGTGATCCAAATAAATGGTGGAAAATTACTGCGTTAGTACTGAAGCTCATATTAATAGGTCTGGCTTGTCTATAATGATACACTCAAAGGAATGATATGGAACAGTTTAAGAAAACAATTTGTGTAATACTTCTTCTAAAGTGATCCAGCATAACTTTGGAACCTTTGTAAACATACCACTTGGTTCATAGTGGGATTATGGATGGTGTGGTTTCAAGTTCTCTTATTTTCTTTCTCCGTCTTTCTTTCTTCTCTGTGTTGCTCTGAAATAAATCACAGTGGGCAGAAAGAACTGGGGGAGAATCTGGAACTGGCCATCTGGATTAAACCAGTTCCCAAAGAATATTTGGACTTTCAGTCCAGGACTTAAGGAACACACAGTCTGACTTAAAGCCACTTTGTCTTGTGGATGTCTGGGGGAAAAAAAGAAAGTCTTGACCTTGGCATGGGTGTTTCCAAGTAAAACACGTGAAATGTGAAATAAACAAGAGAAATCATGAGGGTAAAGGTGAACTCTTGGAGGAGAGGCAAAAAAAAAATAGTAAAGGAATGTTAGGAAAGAGGTTCGGGTGCTTCACACCCTGTCCCCCAACTGCAGGACACTGACCAAAGCCAAGGTGAAAGGCTGCACCAAATGGGATGCATTTTATTCCAAGGTGCATAAGGGCTGACATTTAAAAGCTGGTGAGGTCATCCTATACCATTTATGAAATATTCCTTCTTACCTGGGCCTGGGAGATTTGAAACAAAGCAGCTTGTCTGTAAGACACATGACCAGTCTACGGCTGAGTTCTTTGTGTCAAGACCAGTGCTCCAGTGACAATGGTGTAGAGCATTCTTACTGCAGTTTTAGGCCTCCGTGGGCATCTATGGCCACTGTCCCTTGGAGGAGCATTTACTATGCAGTCTCTGCTCCATTGCTCAGAACCCAGTGGTGCTACTTGAAAGCAAAAGGAGACTCAACCAGAAATGGCAGTGGGCTGGGTTGACATAATGTGATTGTAGCCATCTGGGACTATATGAAGAAGACCAGGACATGAATTTAGTTGGCCAGCCTCAACATTTTCTGGGATTTTGTAGCTTGTTGCTCTCCAAACCTTAACATTGCCTGCAATGCTGGCTGTGCCCCTGCCTCAAAGTCTCTGGAAAATGCTCTTTACAGATTTTTGTCAAAACACCCAAAGTTCCTGTGAGAAGAATGAAACTGAAATTGCTGAGTACACGGCTCCTGTAATCAGGAGAAGAGTAGAAACCCATCTGTGGCCTGTTGTTGACAAGGACCCTGCAGTGTCAGTAGGGTGCGAGGGTGCCTCCCAATGCATGGCTCAGTCTGCTGCACTGCCTTGCAGTCACTAAGGGCTCATTGTTGATAAGGCCTTCTCATCAGATGGAAGCATGAATTTGAGGGTCTAAGGCCAGGCCTCCTGGTGTTGCTGCATGGTACAGGCGTGGGCTTGGACAGTGTAACTTTAGTCAGTTGTACCCCTCCCTGCAGGAGGTGCACCTTGGCTACTAGTAATGTCCGGCAGGTCCTGTCCATTGATGGGTTACATTGCTTTCCACGACTCTTTGCTTCTGCAGCTGTGCAAGATTTGTTCACATTGTCAGGGGAGCCCCCATCAACCAATCAGATCCGTATTTTGAGAGTTCAAAATGCCCCATGTTTTCTCATCACGATTACCACTTTTTGCCTCTATTTTTGCATGGTTATTTGATTGTCTGTTCTCTGCTAGTCTTATCAGCTTTCTGGGGGCTAAGTCAAGTGTCTTTGTGTGCGCACACACATACATTCATACGTGCGTGTTGGAGCTGATGTGGCTTCCAGTTACTCAGTCTGAGAGCAGCTGGCTCCTGTGCAGGTGGACCTGGCACCTCAGTGATGCTCAATTGTCATTCTCGTTTGCTAGGTGCTTTGTTTCCAATGGTTAATTAGGCAGTTAGAAACAATGCTGGGATTCAGGAGACATGGAACTCGCTTTCACATGATTTAATTTTCTTCATACCTTTGGGAAGTTTACAGTTTATCCCTCGACGCCTCTGAATCCCGTGTGTTGGTGTGGTGATGGGGTGTAGACTCACCCTTTTGGGGGAATCTCTTTGACAGTTCTTGGAGGTGGTCGCTTTGTTTCTCTTCTTTTAGGAGCATGAATTAAAAGCTATCCCCTTCTATCAGATGTTATTTCTCCAAGGTGTCTTGATTAAGCAGGCAATTACTCCTTCCCCACCCACACCCCCAGTATAGACAGGCAGACACTGTTACAGTTGTAGTATAGTGCATGTACGTGTGTGTATATGCATACACACACACACACACACACACACACAAGAACAGACAGTTGCTTTACATGACTCTTTGTTTTTGCAACTGTGTAAGATTTGATCACATTGTCAGGGGAACCCCCATCAACCAATCAGATCTGTATTTTAGAGTTCAAAATGTTCAAAATGTTCGGTGTTTAGAGTTCAAAATGCCCGGTTGCATATACATACATACATACATATATATATGCAACCCAAATAAATGATGGAGGGATTTTTTTTTTTTTGCAAGAGAATGGACCCAAACTTCCTGTAGAACTGCAAGCATCTGGGTGATGGGTCTAGAAAGAGAATAGATTTAATAGTAAGTTCAAGCATATTAAGGCACGAGTAAAACCCAGTATCTTTCCTCCTAAGAGCCAGAGGCAGTACTGGAAGTAAATCTCCCAAAGTGATTGTACAATTTCACTCCTGTAAACTTCCGGTAGCTAGAGCACCTGGACGGGTGGCAAGCCTCTCTTCATGCATCAGAGGTGACGTTTGTGCACATTTGCAGATGGTGGAGGAGGAGACTCCTGGATGACGTAATCACAGAACACTGGGACCTGTTTTTCCTTCCCAGTGTCCCTGTGCTGACTTGGCCCTGTGTCCTGCAGCACCTTCCTCCTACCTCCTTCAGAATCTCCCTGCAGAACCAACCACTCCCTGTTCTGTGCCCTGTAAGTAAATTTCATTTGCTCAGGGGCCCAGCTGTCTCACTCACATGAAGACTACAGGCTCATCCAACAGCTGCTACCAATTCCTTTGACACCCCCCCCCATGGTATCTGTTATGGAATAAACAATAGAAGCTTGTTAAATAAACAAGGCATGAGAGCAGAATGGAGTATTTCCAGACTGGGGTGTTTGCAGTTGCCACAGAGCCTACTCCATAGTGTGACAGGGAGACCTTGAAAGGCTCCCTGGGAGGACAGAGTTAGGGGGGTGCTGCACATGGCGGGAGCTGCCTTGGTATTTTCTTCCTGCCTTACTGGTGTCTGTTGTGCAGGCTTTGCCCCACCAGGGATCAGCCAAGGGCCTTTCCCTCTGTGATTGCCATCTGTGTGCGTGGTCTTTTAGATGGACAACTGTCTGTTCATGTGACACTTCTGTAATTTTGCTCATCTTTCAAATCAAAGAGGAATATCAAAATTCCTAGAAAGTGAGTTCCTTAAGACCATTTAGTTTTAGTTGACACTGGGAGTAAAAAGACTCACGGGTTACAGTCTGGGAGGTTAGTCTGTCAGCAGTAAAAAGGTGATTTGGCAGTGAAGGGTTTTAATCCTGTTCATTTGCCCGATCTGTCGTACTCAAGATAGAAGCCTAACATTGCTCAAGTTCAGCAATGAATTGTTGAACTCCAATGGCATGTCAGCACATGCGCTAGGAATGAAATCATACCGGCAGATTCATATTCACACATCTATTGTGTCAGAATTGCAGAACCATTAGGAGAAGATGTGTAAATCTAACGAGGTGTTGAGCAAAAGTGTGGCAGATAGGCAAGACCAGGTACCTCTTGGCATGTGGATGAAACCCGGTGAGAAAGGTCTGTTGCTGACCCTGTAGGAATCCTGGAGCATTCTGGAGATCATTCACACCTCTGAGATCTAGCTAGACTTATGAGCACAGAGGATGAAGTCAAGGGGGGAATCCTCCAAACTCACCAGGGTGAGCAGTCTTCTCTGCCAGATAGACAGTGTACATCTAGGTTTCGTTTATTTCCTACGTCGTGTCTGCTAGACAAGTACCCTGTTACTGAGCTATACCCCCAGAGCCAGCAATTACATATATATATATATGTACACACACACACACACACACACACACACACACACACACATATATTTGTTTTTTTCAAGACAGGGTTTCTCACTGTAGCCTTGGCTATCCTGGAACTTGCTCTGTAGACCAGTCTGGCCTCAAACTCACAGAGATCCACCTACCTCTGCCTCCAGAGTGCTGGGATTAAAAGTATGCACCCAATCTTTTGGACAAAGAATGAATATATATATATAGTGTGTGTAGCTAGGCACCACCTTTTATTTTCAGTATGCATACAATTTAATTACCATATTACATATTTTTCCTATAAAAGATAAGGCTTACTACCACAGTACCTTGTGACACTTAAAATGATTCTTTTATTTGTTTCCATTTTTTTTCATGTGTAATGGGTTTTAACTGTGTATATGTGTCTGTGAACCACTTGTATGAGGTGTCCTTGGAGACCAGAAGAGGGTGTTGGACTGTAGTTACAGATAATTCTGAGCTGCCATGTGTGTGCTGGTTATTGAACCGGCTCCTCTGGAGGAGCAACCAGTGCTATTGATCACTGAGCCATCTCTCCAGCCCCATTAAAATAATTGTTTTCTTAATGTCATGAGGTATTCTGTCCATTTTCAAGACTTTGTCTCAAAAAGCTGATGAATTTATAGTTTTAGTAGGATCCAAATAAGATTTACATTGAAACTGACGCTGTCCCTTCAATCTTTGAATTTTCAATTTCTTTTTCCTCTCCCCCAGTAATTAAAAATAAATAAAACCAGATCATTTTTCCCATATGTTTTTTTGGAGTCTGAATTATGGTTATTGGATCGCTGTGCAATGTAAACATAGCACACATAAATGAGAGTGAGAAAGTTTTCCTTCACCAAAGATCGGAAAATATTTCAATCAAAACAGTCAAACATGATGGAATTGCCGCAGTTATTTTTGCTGGAGAACGTCAGGGGATGTATAAGTTCTCTCTGGCTGGTTTCTGTTGGCTCTGCGAGGAAGTCGCAAATGTCTAGAATGATAGACAATAACACTCTGCACGAGATGCATATCCGTGAGGAATAGATCTCCTTCCCAAACGGTTGCTGGAAGTTCATGCATCTGAGACAACTGTCAGTTCACTGGGTCCAATACTTGGTGTGTGGGGAGTGAGGGTACTTGTGTAAGATTCTCACAGCTACACGGTTCTCAGTGTGCTTGAGACCTTGCTGAAGCATGTCTGAAGATGCCACTTGGAAATTTTAATTAAAATTGATCAAGAAAGGCAAGAAACAACCTACACTTCATCTGCAATCAAAAGCACATTGAACTTTTTGAAAAAAAAGTTCAGACTTTTCAGTTGAAAGTTCAAATGAAGTTGAAGTTGAAAGTTCAGACTTTGCAGTGTCTTAAGAAAGATTAATTACTTAGGGCTGCAATATACTGCATGAAATGGGTTGGTAGAGAGCGGAATTTGTGATGATTTCAAGCCCAGAATACCTTCAGGAGGTGTAAGGATTCCGAGGAACAAACAGCAGTTGGAAATGTTGATACAGATATGTGTGCCACCGTAGAAACCTCGTTTCTACCTATTTCTACCTCTAATGTAGAGGGTGTTCCCTGCTCTATAATGGATTTTAGGATTTTTTTGTCCCCCCCCACCCCCATCGTCCTGCCCCTGGTATGTACTACCACGCCCATCTAATTCTGTATATTCCTTCTAAATCATTCCTCACGCTATCATTATTATCATAGTATTAAGAAATAAATTCTTAGCCAAATGTGGTGACTCACAACTGTGATTTAAGCACCTCAGAGGTATAGGTAGAAAGAAGTTTGAGGGCAGTGTGGGGCTATATAAGAAACCATAATAAATAATAAATAAATAAATGAATAAATGCATAATTAGACCCTATTGGAAACTTGAAAAGAGAATAATATGACCTAATATAAAACCCGATTTTGTAAGCCAAGCAGTGGTAGCACACACCTTTCCTTCTAATACTGGGGAGGCAGAGGCAGGCAGATCTCTGTGAGTTCGAGGCCAGCGCGGTCTACAGAGCAAGTTCTAGGACAGCTGGGTCTACACACAGAAACCCTGTCTTGGGAAACAAACCAACAAAAGACCTTAATTTGTGTTTTTAATAAGCCATAGTATATAGGGGACTGTCATGTGTGTAGTCATTGAGGTATCACTATAGTGCCAGCCGGTGATGGGCATGGTGATGCGTACTAGCAATCCCTGTAGTGGGGAGCCATTGCCAGCGGTTCCTGGGGTTTTTCTGGCCGGCCAGCCAGTTTTACTTAGTGAATCCCAGATCAATGAGACACCCTATCTCGAGAACAAGGACATAATACTTGATGAATTACACCTAGGGCTGTCCTACACATACACACATACACACACACGAGCTGTATAAAAAATAATACCTTTATAAAGTATTGGGGGCCCACTAGAAGGTGCAAATTGTGGCTTATCTAGCTTCTTTGTGCGCTGGTGTGAAGGATTCCTTGAAAACAGACTTTGGGTACCATCAATGTTGTGTGTCCCAAATTCTTCTTTGCTGGAAGGGAAGGGTTCTTTGGCAACCCAGTCCACCTATAACTAAGAATAATTATTCTTGAGGCTGAACCCAACCTTCTATGCTTGGACCAGGCTTTGGTCTCTGGCAGTTAGGTTCTACAAGACTGAATAGTCTGTAGTTTCTCCTGGTCCATCATTTCTCCTTCACACAGTTTCTTTGTAAGCATATTAGAGCCAGGGCAAAGTAGGGTTTGGCGGTCTCCCAAGGCGCTGGGTTCACATCTTGTTCTGTTGCTCTGGTGGTACCATTGTCACTCTCACAAGTGACAGAAACACTAATGAATTCCTCTGAGTGCAAATGAAATGCACGGAAACTCAGGCAAGCCACCATTGGCCATATCCAGTCATGCCCTCAAGATTCAGGTGGGTCCAGCCATTCCTGGTTGGAGCGTTCTCTCTGTGGAAGGACCCCAGCTCTCTGTCCAAGAAGAATTCACCAGCTAAAGTGAAACACCTCAGGCTCCTTCCTTCTGTTTCATCCTTCTTTTGTCTTTGTCATGCAATACTTCCCTTCCTGGACTTAAAATAACCTTTCTTTATTAACTTCTCCTCTCTGCCACAGAATCTAACCCCTCTGTCTCATCTACATTAATTAACCCCTTTGGCGCCCTAATCTTTTGCTGGTGTTCAAATGTATGCCAACCCTAAAATCCTCTGTCTCTTAAGGGTCATCTGATCTCTTCATTTTCTTTCTAAACATCTTATGAAAGATCCTGGCTAATAATCCTGTTTCTCTGCAGGTCTTTGGAGTCTTCTACACTCATAACCTTTATTTCCTCATTTCATCCAACACCCTGAATTCTGTTGCGTTCACCTCCTTCATCATGTGGTGACAGCTCCGTAATGCTGTGGCAACAGAAATTGTTCCTCTCCTGCCCCATCATCTATAGCACAATTTTAGATCCTCTCGGGCTAACTTATTTGGGAAAAAGGTCTTTGCAGCAGTGAACAGGTTAAGGATTATGAGATAAGAGCATCTTCAGTTATCTGGGTGGATCCTAAATGCTACCCTGAATATCTATCTTGATAGGAGATGCAGAGGGCAGTTTGACATTACATGCACAGAACACAAGCCTTGGCCCTATGACATTTTCGTTTTGGACTTTTGACCTTTAAAATGCAGTAGAAGTTTCTGTTGTTTCATGGCAGTCAGATTTTTGGTAAGTTGTTACAGTGGCCAGGGAAGCTCTTTTAACCATTTTATCTAGAGATGCTTTGGTTTTCACCAAACAAACATGCCCAAGAACCAGCACTTGGGTGGAGAAGCAGCACCTCACCAGCACTCCCACCAGAAAGCCCCTCTTGACCTCGTCCCCCCCGCCTCACAGTGTTCACTATGATGACCTTAGCACGGTTGCCACTACATCACCCTCTTTCTTTACACTGCACTTTTTTCCTTCTTCTTCTCTGGTTGATAAGTTACGAACAGGGCTGCTGTGAACATTCGTTGCATGTCTTCTGGTGAATACGCCTCTGTGTTTCCATCGGGCATGTAGCAAGGAGGTGAATTCCCAAGTCCTCTTTCACAGTTTTGCTAGGCCTGACTTGACGGTCTCTTCTGCACCCACTCCTTCCATTACTACCTGTCACTGAGACTCATAAATCTTTCCCTCTGATTCGAATCTTTCTGCTGAGAGTCAGAGTCACTATTGGCATGTGTGCATGTGTATAACATCTAGCAATACATATACATACATAAACAGGTCTGACTTGTAGTGTGAGCTAATTTAAACTCAGTTCTGGAAAAAAGAAGTTTCTGCTTTGTATCCCTTTCTGTGTTCATGATCATCTTTAATTATTTGGGTTCAAATCATAATCTTTCATTTTTTGTTGCCTGTGTTCATCCAAACCCTAAAGTCTACTGCCCACCTCCGTACTTTCTCTACCTTATTTTAGGGCCACATTTTCTTCTGGGCAGTGACTCCTCCTCCCTCCACTTTTCTTTTGTCTGTCATCCACCCACAGACTGTAGATTTATGCTCTCAAAGCAAGCTTTGATCATGCACACTTCTAATTAAAACTCATGGGCATGGGTAGATGATAGACAAAGGCACACTTATTTATGTTGGCTTTCTATATATGTTTCCATAAACTTGACTTCAAGATCATTTCTAGGAGAAAGACTCATATAAGTCTTCATCACTAGATACTGACTTATTAACAGTGTCTTCATAAATGTTTTTATGCTAAATTGTTCAACGCGCCTCCTCTACGCATTTCTTGCAATGGCTGCATATGGTTGTCAGTCACAGAATCTTTACTATCTTTAGCACCCATAAAATCCTAATAGCTTTGTACAGTTATTATTTTTACTGTTTTGTATACATGGGTGTGTGTTTGCATGTGTATTTACACGTGTGTCTGTGTTTGTAGCAGTCAGGGATTAATATCAGGCATCTCCCTCAACCAATAGCCACCTTAAGTTTCAAGACAGCCTTTCAGTGACCCTGGAGCTTTCTGATTCAGACAGCATGACTGCCCAGTGAGCCCCAGGTATCTTCCTGTTTCTGCCTCCCCGGTGCTGGGATTCCAGGGGTGTATTGTCGTATGTGGATTTTTGATGTGAGTTCTGGGGATAGGACTCAGGCTGCCATGCTTACAAGCAAGGTCTTTATAGCTAAGCTACTTTTTCAGCTCTATCCAGCTTTGCAAAGGCCACCTCTGGAGGTACCAGACGCCCCTCTGAGCAGCTCTACCCCACCTCAGTTCTCAGGTAAAAATCAATAGCTTCAACAAACTTCCTCAGTCTAATTATGACATGTTATTAACTAAGCCAGTCAGTACTAGGCTGGGTGGCGGAGATTCCATTTTCATTCCTTTAACAATTTGAGAATGGTTTATGGGTACAGGTGCCTGGAGAAATGGCTCACCTGGGAAGAGTACTTGTTCTTGCAGAGGATCCAGGTTCAGTTCCCAGCACCTTCATGGCAGCTCACGATCATCTTTAACAACTCCTCCAAGGGATCCGGTGCCAGTTTCTGGCCTCTATTGGTGCCAGGCGCACACACATAGAGCATGCATATAAATGCATGCAAAATATGCACATAAGATAAATAATCTTTAAAAAGGAAAGAATGATTATTTGATGGAGATGTACTTCAGTGGTAGATTTTTTGACTAGTATGGCTGAGGTTCTAGGTTCAGTCCCCAGTACAGAGAGAGACAGGCAGACAGACAGGGGGAGGGAGGGAAGAAGGGAGGAAGGGAGGGGGAGAGAATGAGACAGAGAGAGAATGCGAGCAAGAGAGAATGAGAGAGGACGTTTCATGTGTGAATCACCATGCATGTTAGTTTGCTGATGAGGCAAATGTGGACCTGCATAGTTCACTGACAGAAGTGTACATCATCGTACACAATAGAGTTAGCCAGGTGACGGTTAAGAGGCTGGCGCTGTGCTGCCAAAACTAGGCGGATAGTGATTGTAGGAGGACTTGACACTGTCAGAACAGTGATAGAGTCTTCTTTTATCCTTCTTGAGAATTCCAACAACATTCTCAGCATACAAGAGGATTTTTGTAGTTTTCCAACATTGTATGCCTGTCACTTTCGAAAGGTGACGTAGCTATTGAGTCTTCAGAACTCTTCTAGGACACCACTTACAGGTCCTAAGTAACATTTTAGAAATCCCCATAAAATGATTTAGTTGTAGCTTGTATCAAATGACTCATAAAATGGGAAAACCAGTGGAATGCAAGTGATATTTCTGTCAAGAGTCAAAGGATGTGTATTTGGGGGATGGCGTGTTCTTTAGGGGCCCCTTCTTGCTTCATCCTTTGGGAATGGTTGGCCTAGCGTCCTGTTTTTCTGTATTTCTCTCTGATCATCTCCCTGGCGTCTTTCTTTTCCTGGGCATCTCCTGCACTGTGTTTCATGGGCTGAGACTGCTGTGCTGTGCTCACTCTTTGTGGCTCGCCATACGTTCTCCCGCTCTCCAGGCAGACAGTGCCCTGTTCACATTGGTGCGCCTCTCCTCACCACGTGGCACTGAGTGCTCCAACCTCTGAGTGCCCCTATTGATTTTTCCACAGTGCCAGCTGCCTTGAACTCTTTATCAGCACCTGCCAATGTGTATTTCTAACCCCTCCCAAAGGAGGCAGGACACTGTTTCCCTTTTAACTTTCACAGTACATCACAGATAACAGAACCGTGTGTGTATGATAGGTATTCAGGATGTTTGTCATATAAAATTGATGTTAATACGTTGCCTTGGGAATTAACCCATTGTGATTGGATAGGGAGGGCCTGTGTGACAACTTGGGAAGCTCTCAGAGGTTGGCACTGTGCCATCTGATGGGCAGCTTCCTATAGACTGTGTAGTGCCAGTCACATTGATCCTTGGGCTCTCACGTTGTCATGAGTTATCTGATATTAAAAAAACAATCTATTGAATAGATAAAAATTAGCAAGAGATTAATTTTTTTTCCAGCTCTGGGTTTTAGGAGCAGCAGTGACTCATGTAGGCTATCTAACTAACAGATAGTGTGTTATGAAAGGAAAAATTCAATTAAAGAGGAGAAAAGCAAACTTCATATATTACGAACCATGTTATTTGATGATCAAAGTGCAATTGGGCTCAACAGATTTGTTATTGCCCTGAACTTCATTATGCTTTAGTAATCTACCACTAAATCTAATTGTATGTTCCATTTAACATTAACCCAGTTGGGACAAGAAAACAAAGTATACTTTAAGTAAGAATCTTGGAGGTTTTTTTTTTTTTTTTGGTCTAAACTTAAAATGACTGACTTCGTCTAGGGTTATTTAACAAGACAGCTTTACTTGCAACATTACCAGAGAACTCAACTGATTGCCAGATCCTAAACCTAAGGTAGCAGAATTTAAAATTTGGTAAGGTTGTATAGCAAGGTCTGAAGTGTGAAAGAAACTGGTACTTCCTGAATCTGTTATTGGAAACCCAGAGAAGGCTTTGCTGTTGAGAGTTTCAAGGTCCTGGGAAGGTTTGTAAATTGACTAAAGTTGGTTACTTGAACAGTTGTTTTTGTAGAACTTTGGGGCATCGAATTTCCAGGCCAACCATGTCAGGTTGAAAATCCTGTTTGAGGCTGTGAAAATTAGTTTTTAATATTATTGATTATTGTTGGGCTGTATATTCCTGTTCAGTGTTTTCCATATAGGTAGCCAAAGCTTCAACTTTGATTTTGTTATGGACAGTTGAGCTCCTTAGGGGTTCTTTTAGGGACTTTGGAGGACCCCTTAGCTCCTTAAGGATCTAATAGCAGCTGTGCTGTATACTGGGAGGGGTTAAGGTCTTGCTGATCCCTGGAAGCACTGTGGATATTTTATGACTCTCTTCTTTGTAGAACATGTCCCCATTAAAGTCCAGTCTCTAGAGGTCTCTGTGACTCCTCTCTGATATTACTAGAGCTGTAAGACCTTTATAGAGGTGACGTTTGTCCCCTAGTCCCCTGAGACCTAGCTGATAACAGGGCAAGAGCCAAAGTATTACCCTCATGTTAGCTTTTTAGCCTCTTGGTTTTGCCCTTAAGCACAGCTAGGCACTAGAAAGGCCAGTTATACCCATCTTGGAGAATGAATGGTGGGTTAAAAAGTATGACAGATTTTAAAATAAGACTCAATTTTTAAAGATGTCAAAAGGTTGAGGCATCTGTAAGCTATTATTATGATAAAACATAAAATCGCTTCTCATTCAAAGTAAATTTTTAACCAGAAAAGTGTTTCATGCCTATAAATTTTGTAACTTTTTCTCATACTTGCGAATTCCTTTTTGTCTTACTTTCCTTTACAAAATCCTTGTGTAATTTGGATAATTCTTAAAACCCTGTAAGCCTGGGCATAGACACCCCTGTTCACTTTTTTTCCCAAAACGTATTTATTTAACACTTAAGTTGTTAGCTATTTGGTCATGTTTCTCTAATATTTCATTTAAATTAAGCCAAGTAAATCTCTGTTTTAAAAATTTCAAATAAAAAGTTTGTTAGATGTGTTTAAGTTATATGAATTAAAAGGACTTAAGGCTAAGGTTGTGTGTATGTCTGTTTATTTATGTGGCATTTGGGGGACTTTTTAATATGAACATCTCACATAACAAATATCTATAGGTGGCACACAGGCACTTACATAGACAGAAATACCAATCATAGACCCAAGCTAACAACTGGGACCAACAGTGACAAAATGATACAAAGGATTAAATGAGATTACCTCTTAGGAAGGCTCTAGCTAGAAACTCAGAGAACATATAACACGCTTGCTTTAAATTGAAGTATACTCTTAGTAGAAGCAAGGTAGAGAATTTGTATCTCAACAACATAGTCTTACCTAAACATTGAGAAAGTCTAGCCAGGTTAGATCAGGACTTCCTATGTAGACTTATGGTAAAGAGCTAAACTAGTTACCAGGTAATGCTCAGGTAGGGCAGAGGTCTAGAATTGAGGCCCGTTTATCCAGGGAGGAAATGCTCGGTGATCTAGATCTTGATCAAACTTAGATCAAGTTTTGATAATACATCCCAGGATGAGTAAAAGGGAATAAAAGACAGGAGACTCATTGTGGATCCTCCTTGATATGCAGTGTTCACCCTGATAGTGTCTGTTGTAGGCAACAGGAGTTCCTTGCGGTCTGGAGTGAAACCCAGTCTGCATCCAGCCTTCTTTCTGGGAATACCCAGAGGAAGAAGGAGACTTCCATCCTTTGGAGGTGAAGCCTCGTTTCGCTGCAGAGTTCAGGCTGTCTGGTTGGTTGGTCATGTTTCGTGAACCATGAAGGGTACAGATTGAAACTGGCTGTGAGGGAAAGAGGACTTACTGATCTGGAGAAAGCCCGGGTACCCAATGGTCCCTTGGATCAGGAAGTCTGGCAAGGAGAGGACAACAGGAGATATATAGCCAACATCACATGTTCTGCACCCTGCAGCTGTGAAGTTTCAGACCGGGAGCAAGGGGATGGGCGGGAGGAAGTCCTCATGGCCCGTGCAGATTGCGCCCGGGATGAGCTGTGGCTGTCACAGTGCCACTTGCAGAGAATGAGGAGGCTCCCCTGAACCTGTGGGTTCTTTTGACCGTTCCTCCTTTTTCTAGGACCTCCAGGCCTTATTGAAAAGTAGTTTTGGCCAGGGTCTGTCAAGGAAGTGAGTAACATGGCGCTTTAGTTACTGTTCTATTGCTGTAGTGAAACACCATGTCTAAGATGATTTGAATAAGAATGTCCCCGCAGGCTCATATATTTGAATGCTTAGGCACCAGGGAGTGAAACTGTTTGAAAGGATTAGAAGAATTAGGAGGTGTGGTTTTGTTGGAGTGGGCATGGCCTTGTTGGAGAAGTGTGTTACTGGGGGTGAGCTTGAAGTTTTAAAAGCCTACTCCAGGCCCAGTCTGTCTGTCTGTCTGTCCCATCCCCCCCACCCCCAATCTGCCTGCAGATCAATGTCAAGCTCTCAGCTACTGCCCAGCACCTGCCTACAAGCTCCCTGTCATGATGATAATGGACTAAACCTCTGAAATTATAAGCAAGCCCCCATCCCACCCCATTAACTGCTTTCCTTTTAAGAGTTGCCTTGGTCATAGTGTTTCTTCACGGCAATAGAACACTAAGACTGATCAAGACAACTTGTAAAAGGAAGCATTTAGTGAGGGGCTTGCTTGTAGTTTCAGAGGGTTAGTCCATGACTGTCATGGTGGGGAGTGTGACAGCAGCTGTGGGACCGGCACAGTAGCTGAGAGCTGAAGTCCTGATCCACAAGCAGCAGGCAGAGAAAGAGATGGGGGGGGGCACTGGTTTGGGCTTTTGAAGCCTTAAAGTCCACCCCCCAGTGACACAACTCTTCCAATAAGGCCACGCCTCCTAATCTTTCCTAAATAGTTCCCGTAACTGTGGACCAAGCATTCAAACATATGAGCCTGTGGTGCCTATTCTCATTCAGACCATCACAGTTGGTCTTACTCCACGGGCCATTTATGAGAGGTCAGTATTTAACAATGAGAGATGGGGTGCTTACTATCTATCGTGTTAGGTGATAAATCTCATAGCACTGTTTTTCTTGAGACTGGCTGTTGAGAGTGAGGCACTAGGAGTCATTAGGAGCTCAGCTTTGATGTTTGCTTAAAGCAGTGGAAGTCACTGGGTCAGCTTGGAGCAGGCAGGATTGGATTATTGGAGACCGAGGCAGTTTGCTTGTCGTTTGTGACCTGTTTGTCTCCAGAGTATAGCTACTTTGGGGAAAGTTTGGCATTTTCTTACTAAGTTAACATATACAGTTAGCATATGGCCCAGATTTCTGGATGTTTGTCCAAGAGAAATAGAAACACGTCTGTAGAAAGTCTTGTATTACAAGAATAGCAGCTTTGTTCTAAGTTTTTCCACCTGGAGACGATCCAGATGTCCTCTAACCAGTGAACAAGACATTTATGGATGAATCTCAGATGCATCTCGTGAGGTGAAGGAAGACAAACCCAAAATGGTTTGTATGAACTGTATGATGATTCATTCTGAAAATGTTCTGGAAAAGGCAAAGCCATAGGGATAATAATCAGATGGCTGTCACCAGGGCATGGCATTGGCTTGGAGCATTAACGGCAAAAGGAGACCCTGAGAGGAGAACTGGAGGGAGGGGAGTATTCTGTATCCTCCCGAATACAAAACAAGTCACTGATGTGAATTAAAGCAGGAAAAAGTGAAGCTTCTTCTGAGTTACTATGTTGTATTACTGGGTTTTAAAATCAGATCAGTAAGTAATGACTTGAATAGCATCCCTGATGGGTCTCTTCCTTCTTCAATGTTAGATCTAATGAATAGACCCGTTTTGCTTATATCATTACCTTAGCTATCTAGTTCCTCAGTCTATCGGAAAACCTTCTGTGCTGTTTTCGTTTCATTTTACCATCACATGCCAGAGTCTCTCTCTAGAAGCCTTCTGGCTCTACTACTACTTTAACTCAATTGGCTTTTTCTTTTCTTTCAAATCTCTTGTTTCTCATCATCCACTATCTTGCCTGGCTTCTCTTAGCCCCACTGTAGGCTCCCTCTGTTTAAAGCTGTCTGAGTGACTGTAGAGTGCTGGTACCTGGGGGAGGCGGAAGCCATGTTGGAGGCAGGAGGAAGACAGCTGCGCGGATGGAATTTGATGATCTGTGTGTTCCCTGTGTTGATTTTTGATGTGTAAATGTTAAGGATCCCCCAAAGAAAAGGCATGGTTTATGTTAACAGTTCTGGCAGTCAGTGTCAGCTTTGAGGGATGGAGCTTTGGAAGTAATGTTTTTATCTGTGAATCTGTGTCTTTCATCTTTGTTGCATTGGCTTTCTAATGGGGAACCCTAATTTCAACTCACTAGGCAAGGCAGGTTCTGCATGTTTGACGTCCTGGTTCTTTCTATTCCTAGCACCGCAGAAAAGAGAACGAGACCTTTTGTTTATTTCCTGTCTCATTCTCCCATTCAGTTACACGGATGGTTGAAGGCCCTTTTTCTATGACGGTGGGTTTCTACCTTAGAAATCAGTGTTCCTAAGAAAGATGGTGAGAAGTGACGGGGAGCATAAAAGAAAGGCAAAATCATCTTTACCATGATGGATATTTTGGTGTGTACATTGTCAGCTACTTTTTTTCTTACATGAATATACCTATAGAATATCTGGGTTATCTTTTAATGCATTAAGATTTGAATTTACCCTATTTCTAAGCAGTTTTCTACTTTATAGTTTTTGGTGGTTGCATAATATGCTTGGCACTATCAACAAATGTGTGTGTAACAGGCAGCTTTATTGTTCTGTGAGGACATATATAACCATTTTTAAGTTAAATTTTTATTGATATTTTATTTGCATGTAAAATTTTAGGTTCATTATAGCAATTTTCAAATGAAGTTTGTATTCATTGGTTCTCTCCCTGCTTCTTCTTCGCCAGCCCATTTCCCCTGCCAGGACCCCCAGGCTGCCTCTCTCTTCCCCTGCTGGAACCACCAGAACTGCCTTTATGTCACATAAGTCCTTCTGCCCCCAGCCCCTTCTGCATTGCCTTTCACCCTCTCAGCTTCAATTTAGTTCCATTGCTGCATGCCTTCCCTCCATGTTGGGTACATTACATTAGTTCCTTTATAAATTTTTATTGATGTGCATGAAGGAGGTGGAGAGTAAGCTCAGTTTTGTTCCTGTGACACTGTTTTCAGGTTTTTGTTACTTGATATGAGGCGTTGTTGATTTTGGAATATTTGCATCTGTGATTATATTACCCTCCCTAGTCACAATGGTCTGTACCTCCAGATTTTTTTTCTTTTTCTTGATCATGATTGCCACAAACTGACCATATATAAATTAATAATTCATTTTAAAGGTAATTGTGGACTGGCTAATGTGTTTATGTTTTAAAAATAATCTCGTGTGTGACTGTGATAGTCTGTGGAAGCTTTTACTAGTTTTCTGACTGGTATAATTACCTTGTTGTAGTGTTGAAACCAAGCAGAGCCTCAGGTGCTGCTTCTCACCATTGCAGCTTTGCAATACTTGTTTGACTTCTTTCTTGCTTTTTCTTTTTTTTAAGTACAGGTTTCTTGAATTCTTATAACCCACTTCCGGCAGACCTGCATTCAAAACTCAGTGGTAAACAAAGAGGGAAAATCCCTCCCTTCTCTCCCCATTTCCTCCTTTGAGTACCAAGTTATTGAAACACATGTGCTTACTGGGCATGACACAGGCGTCATCTTTTGGTTTCTCTGCTTGCAGATATCGCGGTGGTGGAGATGAGCGATGCCTTCCGGCAGCCATCTTTATTTTACCATCTTGGGGTGAGAGAGAGCTTCAGTATGGCCAACAACATCATCCTCTACTGTGATACTAACTCCGACTCTCTTCAGTCCCTGAAGGTAACACCTTTGCTCACTCAGCCTTTGACCGCCACGCCAGCAGTGAGGGCGGCATTTCTGTCACCCAAAACATTCTAAACAGCTTACATTTCGGAGTTGTTATTTTTGTTAGTGCGGTAATTGGGCAGGGATTACTGGTAACCTTGTGAGGTCTCACTAATTGAATATAAAAATGTGATCATACACTAGTAGAAAAGCTTGGTTGACTTCTGAGTTCGAGGTCAAGTTTCAGCCAGTAAGATTGTGTTAAGAGGAAGTTATGAGTTAGCAATCATGGTGGCATGTACCTGTAATCTCGGCTCTTATGATGTCGAAGCAGGAGGATCGTGAGTTCTAGGTCAGCCTGGGCAACATAGAAAGAGGTCCTGCCTCAAAATGTCAGGAACAAAACACGCATCTCCAATAACGAAACTCACAAACCAGGAAGTCATCAGTCCATACCTTTGATAAAGATCACATGAGATATGCCAAGCTTCGCCAGACGGCTGGGGACTTCTCTCTGCTCATCAGGCTCCAACTAAAAGTCTACTTGCTGCTTGACAGTGCTTTCAATAAGACCTTCTCACTGCATAGCCCAGAAAACTGTGCATACTTTCAGCTAAGATGGGAGAAGACAGCAGAAACAATGTTGTCTGTAAAATTCAACCTGCTGTAGTATCATTTTCTCCATTAATAGGCAACTGCCAATATACAAACATTTACTCATCCAACATAGTCAACCGAAAGGCTCTTGCTATGAGGTGTGTGGCATACAACTTTAATCCCAGGACTCAGGAGGCACAGGCCGGTGGCCCTGTGTATGTGCAAGGCCACACTGGTCTACATAGTGAGTTCCAGGACAGCCAGGGAGGGCTACATAGTGAGAATCTGTCTCAAAAACAACAGAAAAAAAAAAAAAACAACCAAACCCTTAAAGGGTACTTGCCAAGTGCAATTACTTGAAAAGCGGGCTGTAAAAACCAGGGCTGCTGGCTCCGAGATCACTCATTTCCTTTGTGAAACTGGCAGCGAGCTTCATGAGGCCTTTTCTCATTTCCATCTTCCAGCTTCCAAATCAGAGTCAGTTTGGGAGCCGAAGCCTTAGACTCCAGAATCTCATGGCTTAGCGGTTGTATCAAGACTTCCAGCCAGAAATCAATGCAAAAAATCTTAATACCAGCTCGCCTTTACCGCACACTAAGGCCTAGTTCCTCTAAATGACCCACAGAGTCTCATTAAATAAACACATTTAACTACCTGCCAGACACTCATGGTTCTGGACGTGAGAGGAATAACCCGGCGCAGTCTTAAGACATTCATGCCTACTTGGCCTAAATCTGGTTTTTTATCAAGAAGGATCTTTTGAGAAACCTCAATCGCTCTTTGACTTGCTGCATGCTAATCTGTACCTGTGTCTTTGTACTTTTGTTATATTAGCAGTTGCTAGTAGTGGGATTGTTTCATTTATTCTTGGACTTCATTTGTCTTGGGATCAAACTGTGTTTTGGGTTTTACATTGAGGTCTTTGGTCCGTTGGAGGTGACTTTGTGTAGTGTGATAGATATGAGTCTAATATGAGCCCAGTTTCATTCTCCCACCCGTGGACATCAGCAAGGGTTTTTTGTTTTTGTTTTTGTTTTGTTTTGTTTTTGCACCATTTGTTGAAGCTGTTATCTTTTCCTCTAGGGTGTTTTTGACATCTTTGAAAAATACCAGATGGCTGTAATTATGTGTATAAAGGCCAGAGGACACCCTCAGGGAACTCTCTACTTTAAAAAAAGAAAAAAAAAGTGTCTCTCATTGGCCTACAGCTTGCCAAACCCTCTAGGCTTGCTGTCCATCAAGCCCCCAGGAATGAGCCTGTCTCCAGAACACAACACCCCCACCCCCCACCCGATCACATACCACCACACCTAGTTTTTTGTTTTTTTTTTTTTCTTGTGGGCTCTGGGGCTTGAACTCTGGTCACCACAGCCCACATTTCTTATTTAGTCTGTTTCTAGCGAGGTAACCCCAAAGAGTCCTGTTTCAAAAGAATGGAAATTATAGAAATTTCTTTAGCCCCTGAGTTCCTAAAGTCCTAAAACGTCCTGTGCTCCTAAGAAAGCTGGAGCTTGCACAGCCCCGGCTGCTGCTCAGCTCTATTCCTTTAGGTTATAGTTAGCAATAAGTGTAACTTGGCCACTCTTACTGTCTCCCATCTGCAAGTAGAGCTGTAGTGAACGTGAACAAAAGCGGCTGCTTAACTTGTCAGTGGTGGCTCAGACCTTCCATCCCAGCACTCGGGAGACAGAGGCAGTCAGATCTCTGTGAGTCTGAAGCCAGCCTGGTCTATAGAGTGAGTTCCAGGACAGCCAGGGTGGTTACACAGAGAAACCCTGCCTCAGAAAACCAGCCAACTAATAAAACAACTATTTAAAATTATGTTATCATAGAAGAAGCAAATAAAACAAATGAAGGCTCTCCCTCTATTCACAGGTTAGATGGAATCAGAGAATTCCTGCTTGCTCTAGCTTCACTTACATATGTGCCTTGGACACCAGGAAAATGCAGCTGTGGTGTAGGAGGTCCTTCTGTCTATGGGTTGCTTTCATTGGTTAGTAAAGGAACTGCTTTGGAACTATAGCAGAGCTGTAGGGGAACAGAGCTAGTTGGGGAAAACTAAATGGAATGCTGGGAGAAGGAAGGCGGAGAGAGAGAGAGGCCATGGACCCGCCGCCAGAGTAAGACATGCCAAATCTTTGCCAGTAAGCCACTGCCACGTGGCGATATACAGATTAATAGAAATGGGTTAAATTAATAGAAGAGTTAGCCAATAAGAAGCTAGAGCTAATGGGCCAAGCAGTGATTTAATGAATACAGTTCTGTGTGGTTATTTCAGGGCTAAGTTAGCCAGATGGCCTTGATGAACAAGAAGCCCTCTCCTTTGAAACACAGCTGAGCTGCTTTATTTTGTTTGCTCCTCTGTGTTGGAGGCAGCAATCATTTTCTCTCTCTCTCTCTCTCTCTCTCTCTCTCTCTCTCTCCCTCCCTCCCTCCCTCCCTCCCTCCTTCCTTCCTTTTTAAACTTTGATTTTATTTATTCCTTACATTTTTCACATCATGCATTTCGATTCCATTCATCTCCCTGTCCATTCATATCCACCCTCTGCCCTTGCAACCCCCCCCAATAAAATGAAATAAAATTTAAGAGAGGAAAGAAAGATCTCATCATGAAACCTGTGAGTCACACAGTAAACCTTTTGTCCAATATCTTTACTTGCAAGTGTTCATTGCAGAGTCATTGGTCTGGTTTGAGGCCTCTGGTTTTTGCTATACCATCAATACTAGGCTCTCAGTGGTACTCCTCTTGGATATCCTGTTGTTGTCCTGTGTTGTGGAGATCCTGCAGCTTTGGATTTGCAGGACCCCTATATGTACTCCAGGAGCTCATAGATGGGGAGGATATTGGGGTGGGCCAACTCATAACCCTGATTCTGGGTCTGGGTAGTTGCAAGTTTGGTCAGCCTGCTAGCTCCCCCGGCGCCCTCACCACCAGGGTGAATTCTCCAACCTTACCGTGGTTAGTTCAACCTAAGCAGTGATAAGCAAGGGGAGGGATTGGTTCTCCTGCTTTCATGGCGTCAGGGTTGACTTACCCCAACACCTACACCACTCTGCTGTGTTGCCCAGGAGAGGAGCAGGGGCCACTCTCCCGAATGCTGCTGGTGGTGAGGGGCATGGACAGGTCTCCTGTTCTTATGACCTTAGGACCAGCTCTCCCAACTACCACAGGAGGCAAGGAGCTCTCTCTCTCTCTCTCTCTCTCTCTCTCTCTCTCTCTCTCTCTCTCTCTGTGTGTGTGTGTGTGTGTGTATCTGTCTATCTATCTGTCCCCTGCCCACACTATCATATGGTGGATGAGGGGTGGAGCCAGGTCTTCCAAGCTGTTTAATGTTTTGGGGGTAGTTCATCCACATCCAGCCAATAGGGTCAACTCTACTGTGCTGCCCATGTACCCCAGCGCTATAGCTGGTAAGGGAGGGGGTCAGCTCCTTCACCTGCTGCAGGTGGCCGAGGCAAGGAGGGGAACGCATCTTTCTCTTGCCCTCACCTCCACATGGCAGACAAGGGGCATGTGGTCAGTTATTCTAGTCTCACACCCTCAACGCCAGCTTACCCATTCCCTTGCCAACAAGGTCAGCTCTACCATGTGATGCAGCAATTCCTATTTGCCAGTGAGTTCTCAAAAAGAAGTTATAGAAAAAAAATCTTAGCAATGTAGGCTCCTTGAAAAACTAATTAAAAGAAACTAAAAGTTCTTTAAAAGTCTATGGCTGAATTTCTTGAAAGAATATTTAGAATCTAATCATGTCATGCATTTGTGGTAACATATATAGTTATTTATATTTTTATTGAAAATATTTTTTCATAAAATGTATCCTGATCACAGTTTCCCCTTCCCCAACTCATTCTAGCTCCTCCCAGCTCTTCCCCACCTCCCCACCCACCCAACTCCATGTCCACTCTTTCTCTCTCTCTTTAAAAAACAATCATGTAAACAAAACAAACTAACTAAAACACACACACGCAGAGAACAAGCACACAAAAGACAAACCCATAAAAGCGCAGAATCAGAAACCATAATGTACAAGCAAAAGTCCAATGATCCCAGAAAAAGCTGTATGAGACAAAAAGTCTACTAAAATACCATTGAGTTCATTTTGTGCTATCTAGTTAGTGATGGGCATGGGGCCTGCCCTTAAGTGTGATTAATATAACCATAAGAAATTAACTATTTTTTTTAAAAATTCTTTTCACTTTGAGAAAAGGGAAGTTGACTCTTGCTTTGGGATTGTAAAGTTTTCACAGTTTTCTTTAAGTATCACAAGAACTTCAAGTACCTGCTTGAACTTACAAGATTCTTAGCTGAGATTTATGTTTCTGTGAAAATAGGGACTGCTAATAACTGTTAGCTTCTGATTATTTCAAGCATTTGAAATGATCAGGGATAACAGCGCAGTGAGTGGCAGCGGATAACACCAGAGTGGTAGCGGGTATCTGGACTCCACCGGCCAACTAGCTGTGGTCCAGATGCTTGCTCTCAAAGAGAAGGTCCTCCCCAATTGCAGGTGGGCTGCTGATGTGGGATTCCCTTCTGTATACTGTGAATGCATTTTATTACCATTGGTTAATAAAGAAGCTGCTTTGGGCCTGTGGTAGCGCAGAATAGAGCAGTCTTCGCCTACAGGCTGCTTTGCCCACCTGGCATTTATGTAGGTTTCTGGGGATCTGTTCTTAGGCCCTCATACTTGCAAGGCACGCCCTTTAACCTCTGAGGCATCTCCCCAGCCCTGAGTGGAGTGTTTGTGTTCGTGCAATGAATCCAGCTCTGGGCCTGGATGCTATGCAGTTACTCTACCATGGAGCTATATCCCAGGGCATGGAATAAAACAAATTTTTATGGGAGATAAACAGGCCAAGGAACAGACACTAACCTGGGCTTTGACAGTGGCATATAGTGCCAATTCTAGTCTTTCTGCCTGCTCATTAATCTGCTACAGGATCTGACCTTTAAATATATAAGGATAGGAGACAGAGAGAGACCAAGAAAGACAGAGAGAGAGAGAGAGAGATGCAGGAGAAGGTCAGAGAGGTCTTGGTTCTGAGATGCCTTTTACTTCAGAGTGCTCAGCTTGGCCTGGTCACTCTGGGATAGTCTTTCTCTCAGCCCTAACAAACATTTCTTTCATCACCAGAAATTCTTTTAAGACAAAACTCCTTGCTTGGTGTCTTTCTTCTACTTCCCTTCATCTGGGGACATCCCCCTCCCACATGTGATCTACTTGCACAACAGATTAAAATGAAAAAAATAAATGCTGCTGTGTGCATCAGATGGTTGGGAGTTCAAAGCTCTTCTAGATTCCTGGGGGATGGATCGGCAACTTGCCTCTGCAGCCCTGTACCAAAAGCAAAACTGAAATCCAGAAAACAGTTTGTAATCCTGACGACAGGGCTGTGATAAGTAGGACACCCTGGCAGCAAGGTGAATTGGCACAGCTTTTAAAAGGGCAATTTGACAATGCCTAATAGTGTTAAGCATACAGAGATGGGACATGTATTGTAGAAAACATGGCTTACACGGGTAAAGAAATACCACCAAGAACATTTAGGTAAGATGGTCTGTAATTCTTCTCCTCAGAAGAAAAAGTAAATAGCTCATAGGAGAATGAATATCTTTTGGTAGTCATTTAGTAGAATATTATAGAGCACTTTAGGTAGATCAACTAGAATGTTACACATTTACATGTATATTTCATGGTCCTATGGGAAATCATATTCTATATTTATGACATCATACCAGCTATACAAAAATGTACTGATGTGCATGACAATGCAGTAATACACTTTTATTATGAATGGATGGAAGTGTGCTTGGAATTACAACATTCAGAATACCACCTCTTTGGGGTGGTAGAGATGATTGAATTGAGGGGTAAGAAGCCATCAACTATATCGCTAATGAAATATAAGATTAAGTGAGACTGTGAAGTTGACTTTTTATACACTTGGGACACTTGCCAATGAACTGTTTTGAAGGAAACGATTGTTTATGCCTTGTTGCTTTCTATGTACACATGATAACTGCATAAATTTGCATATGATTTGGCCATTGGAACTCCCAAATATTTTTAGTTTCTTTTTCCCCGTGCTCTGGCTGTGATTGGAAGTCTCAGCCCCATATTTTTCTCTTTCTGAATTGAACATCTGCTCTTCCCTCATTTGCTCCACTGCAGAGGAAGTACCTCTCCAGAGTTGGGTGTGCACGTGACCAATGGCAGTGCGGCTTGTGCCTAATGTGAGGGCTTTGTTGATTATTCCTTAGTCAAGAAATTTGGTTGTATTTTTCTCTTAAGCTATTGACTAGAAAGTGCTTTAGAGGTGGGAATTTCCCTAACAGACCGTTGTCTGTGGCAGTCTGTCTGTGTATTTACCCCCACACTGTTTTTGCTGGCTGCAGCGCATGCACATTGGCCCAACACACCCTCCCCTTGCCTGGGTGCATTCATTATTTCTTCGCTGGCAACTGATCAGCATCTCTCAAGGAAGTGACACTAGAAATCTCACGTGCACAAACCCAAATCTGTAAGAACATCCTTAAGTCAGCTCTTAAAAAACAGCCGCTTTTACACAGCAGAGCAGTTCTTTAAAACATTAAAGGTAGATTTGCGGTATGATCCTGCAGTCCTACTGTGGCTATGTAAACAAAAGGACTCAACGCAAGACATGACAGAAATATTTGTGTGCCCATGTTTCTGGGAAACATTGTTCGTGGTGGCAGAACAGTGGGAGTGATGGCAGATGTCTGTTGATGGAAGAGTGGATGAGCAAAGTGTGTATACAAATGATGGAATATTAGTCCACAATAAAGGAGATTCTGCTGCAATGTGGTTGACTTTTGATTGGTTACCATGGTTGCTTCTTCAAACAGTTATCTCCAACTTGACCTGTGACCTTTTCTCTGCAGGTACAGAGGGATCTAATTTCCTCTAAAACTTGTATATGATGTCAGACATTAAATCTGGTTTTCTGATAACACACTCATGGGTCACTGAAGTAAATAGATGTTGTTGTGAAAGAGTTATGATATCCATACTCTATGTTTTGATATTTATGCTAGTTTGTAGTTGATTAGAACATCAGAATAATTTTTATTGCAAATACTTTTAAGTTTAAACTGAATTCTTTTCTGTATCATGTAAAAACAAAGCATTACAAAATGCTTTGAAACTTACAAAAATGCACTTCTTTGCAATACTGCTTCCTTCTCTTAAAGCTTTATTTTTCTGGAATTTAGTTCAAAATTCAATTATACTTGAAACTAAATTTTAATTTTTCCAAAGGCATATAACGCTTGTCTTACTAATGGATTTCCTCCAGCACTTTAAATCTACCAACTTAGTTGGTGGTGCAAACTATTCATTCATTAAAACTTTTTTAAAAGCCACTTAAAAAATATGATCCTATGAAATCCTCTGGCAATTAGTGAATTGGAAGCATCGGCCCCCTCCTTTAAACATCACTGCCGTGGACCCTTGTGACAAACTCCTGCATGGCACACCAGCTATCATCAAGAATCAGCAGGTTTTAAACTGGTGTTCTGACCTCGTCCAGAATCCTTCATGCCATACACTACTGTATCACAGGATGAAGTCCTACATCCCATACATGTACTGTATCACAGGATGAAGTCCTACATCCCATACATGTACTGTATCACAGGATGAAGTCCTACATCCCATACATGTACTGTATCACAGGCAGCCCTTCACCCCTATACTTTCTATATCACAGGAAGCCCTATATCCCACATACTGTATCACAGAAGCCCTTCATCCCATATGCTTACTACTGTATCACAGGAAACCCTACATACTACTGTATCATAGGAAGCCTTATAGACCACATACTGTATTACAGAAGCCCTTCATCCCATATACTTACTCTATCACAGGAAACCCTATATCCTATATACTTATTGGCAGCCCTGATGTGGGATTCCCCTCTGTATGCTGTGAATATGTTTATTACCATTGGTTAATATAGAAGCTACTTTGGCCTATGGCAGGGCAGAATAGAACAAGGCAGGAAATCCAAGCAGAGATAGAGGAGGAAAGAAGGCAAAGTCAGGGAGATACCATGTAGCTGTGGCTTATAGCCTTGTGGTGATATATAGATGAATTGAAATGAGTTAATTTAATATGTAAGAGGTAGTAAGAAATACGCCTGAGCCATTGGCCAAGCAGTGTTGTATTTAATAAGGTTTCTGTGTGATTATCTGGGTCTGGGCAGTTGGAAAATGAATGCGCAGTCTTAGGAATCCCACATCACAGCCCTTCATCCTATATACTTACAAAGGATATCACAGCAAGCCCATTTGTTGTTGTTAGGAGAGAAAGCCTCTTGCTTCCTTCATTTTACTTATTTCAGAATTACTTTCATATGAGCTGTAATCATTCCATGTAGTAGGAGGAGCAGCGGGCTGCACAGGTCCTGGAAGTTGCCATTGTGGTCCTGAGTTGACACCAGTCAGTGCCATCATTTGGAGAGACTGTGAGTTTGAATATCTTAAAGAAGAAGAAACAGATCAAACCATCTTGTTCATTCTACAATGGTCCTTTCTGTGGAATCTGATCATCATGGCAGCTAAATCCATCATCCTATTTGGGTGCTCCATCTTTGAAATTACCAGTGTTTTCCTATGCCTTGTGGCTTTTTGTACAGAAATCATTACGCCTATCACTTTTTTAACAATACAGTTTTTAAAACAATATCAGTGTGCGCTAGAATAATTTGATTCAGTGTGGTGTTGCTGAAAGAGGTAGCTGGTGCCAAAAGAAAGTTAATGATAGCAATAGCAACACAGTACAAGTGAAGTTTGCGTTGGGAAGTTGTCAGTGGTGTATGGGTAAAACCACATTCATAACCCAACTGAAAGAATGTACGTACCTACAGCAGAGTTCTCCCACCAATAAATAATTTTTAAATATGAAAAAAATGATAGGGAAAAAAGAGGAGGGAGAGGAGAGAAAGGAAAAGGAGGAATAGGAGAAAAAGGAAGAGGGGGAGGAAGAAGAAGAGGTGGAGGGAGAGTAGGAAGAGGGAGAGGAAGAAGAAGAGGAAGAAAAGGAGAAAGAGGAGGAAGAGGAGGAAGTAACAGCACAGAATATCCTCTATGATTACTTTCCAGTTTTGCTATAATGGAACCTGATTATTGACACATTGTTTGAAATGAAAACTAAAGACTACTCATATTGTTTTATCCATAACCATAAACAACACGGGTGCACAGCATCCCTAGATCTGATTGGCAGAAGTTGAGTTGTTTGCTTTGATGTGATGAATACCTCATGTTACATGTGGCTTTTAAGTACTTCGGGTAGCTCCACCAATTTACATCATTTAGTTTTAACCTATGATCCAGCGAGAGTGGCAAGTTAAGTACTCGCTTTCTGGATTAGGCAGAAAAGATTTTCTTATGGTTAAGAAATTAGCCCAGAGGTACAAAATTTAGGACACACGCAGGTGGTGAGTGTCAGGGTGATGAGTCCTACCTTCTTTGACTCATCATATAGGTCATAATTGATGACAGTGCTCTCATGGTGTGAAATGAAAGCAGAGGACACGTAAGAGCGGTTCTTCAGGGACACGGCATACTGGCTCCAGCCAGCAGAGGCTGCGGTCACGTTGCACAGAGGCTTTGGCTCATCAGGCCTCACTAGCATTTCCCTCCATGCTCCTCCATTTCTGTGTCTGGTGTACAATGGAACAGTAGCTCCTGTTCTAGGGAAGTGAGGACGTACCACTGTTCATTCAACAGATTTCTAAGTGATGGACACTTAAGGTGTTCTTGCCTCTGCAGTTGCACTGTACAGTGTTCCAAAATCGCTCAGCATAAAGACTTTTGGAGGATGGGGCTGGGGGTGTAGCTCATTGTAGGAATGAGAGGAGCGGGTCCCGCCGCCTGGCTCCTGGTCGCACAGCTAGCTTAACTCCCGAAATAATTACTCAGAAACTGTATTCATTTAAAGCACTGCCTGGCCCATTATATCTAGCCTCTTCTTGGCTAACTCTCACATCTTGCTTTAACCCATATCTAGTAATCTATGTATCACCACGGGGTCATGGCTTACCGGGAAGATTCTAACCTATGTCCATCTCAGGCCGGAGATTCATTGCGCCTGCCACACTTCCCTTCTTCCCAGCATTCTGTTGTCTACTCCGCCCACCTAAGGGCTGCCCTATCAAAAGGCCAAGGCAGCCTCTTTATTAACCAATGAAAACAACCCAAATACAGAAGGCCCTCTTACACCAGCTCATTTGGTAGTGTGTTTGCCTAGTGTGCAAGAAGCCCTAGCACTACAAACACTGGGTGTGGTAGCACACTCCAGAAGAAGAGGCAGGAAGGTCGGGAGTTCAAGGCCATTCTTGCCTACGTGGTGAATTTGAGACCAGTCTGGGTTACATTGGGATTCTGTCTAAAAAACAGAGAAACAAGCTGCACTTGACCACTAAGTGGTTACAGAATGTACTTCTTTGTTGCTGCTCAAAGTCTTTTATACTAAGGTAACACTTTTACCTAAGATAGCACTTTCTTCTTATTTCTGGGTCAAAATGAACCTTCTGCTTTAGTTCAATGATTTTATTACAGGTTTTTCTCAAATGTTTCTTTAATTCCCTCTTCTATATATATAGTCCCAAATGAAGCGTCTTCCTTGGCTCCCAATGGTAGCATTTATTGATTCTCGCATGAGCCCCTGCTTTCCGTCTGTCTCCAGCCAGGATACCCACCCACTCACTTGCCTCTGTGGTTTGCTCTGTTCTTCACAACTCAGCTTCTGACCCACCTTCTTAGCTGACCTCCAGTTCTATAAGAATATCTTCTCAGGGCTGGAGTGATGGCTCAGTGGTTAAGAGTGCTGGTTGCTCTTCCAGAGGTCCTGGATTCAATTCCCAGCACCCACATGGCAGCTCACAACTGTCTGTATCTCTAGTTCCAGGGAATCTGACAGCCATCACACAGACATGCAGGCAAACACCAACATAAAAATAAGAATAAACCATTTAAAAAAAAGAATATCTTCTCTGAGAAACCGTAGCCTATGCCATTTGTATCTTTCTTCTGCCTTTTAGCATGTGTGAGTCCCTTTATGATTGTTACCTCTCTTATTGCTGTGGTATAAAATAACTAACAAGAAGCAAAACATGGGGGAAAGGATTTATTTTAGCTTCTGATTTGAGGGACAGTCTATCATTGCTGTAGTTCATGGTGGGAGGAGTGTGAGGCTGGGACTCCTCACAACAGTGAGTACAGAGATGGGTAAAAAATAGATACATAGGTAGTTAGGTAGGGATGGATGGATGGATGCCAGACAGAGGTAGAGTGGAATATAACCCCTGAGTCTCACCTTCCAGTGGCTCCCCTCTTCCATCTAGTCCCTGCCTCCTCAAGCATCAATTCTCAACCAATGACCCCTCTTGTGGGGAGGAGGGGGTCAAATGACCCTTTCACGGGGGTCACATATCAGATATCCTGCATATCAGGCATTTGCATTACAGTTCAGAACAGCAGCAAAATTACAGCTACAAAGTAGCAACAAAAATAATTTTATGGTTGGGGTCATCACAACATAAGGATTTGCATTAAAGGGTCACAACATTAGGAAGGTTGAGAACCCCTGTCCTACAGGCTTCACAGCTTCCTGAAACAGTAGCACCCCCAAGGATCAAGTGTCCACATGAGCTGGTAAGGGGCATTTCACACTCAAACCATAACAGGGTATGTGTGTGCATGCATGTTGACCCAGACTTGTGTTCTTTTAAGACGTAAACAAGTCTATTTGTGTGAAATAGGTCTTAACTCGATAGCCCAGGATGGCTGGGAACTTGCTATGTATCCCAGTCTGGTCGAAAATGCGCAGCAAACCTCCTTAACCAGCCTCCTGTGAGTCTGGCTTTTAAGTGCTTTGTACCAACAAGATGGTGAGGTATTGAAGGCCACACATATACACACACACACACACACACACTTCTCAACACTCACTGTCCAGTACAGTTTCCTGTTCTATAATTTTTTTTCTCTTCTGCTGTTCTAAAATATGCAAAAAAAAAAAAACCTTACATACTGCTTAGTGCTGAATGAAGCGCTTTGTGGCTACCCTTGGCCCCTGTGTCGATTTAGCATCCGGATGCAGGCCACTCGGCTAGGCTCAGTCTCTGCTCTCACCTTTGCTGGATCTGGCTGCTCTCCTGAGCCAGATGGACTCTCCAGAAAGACTCCACAAATGCCTTACATTTCCTGTTTCCATGACAACACCCATACCATCTTTCCTAATATGCAGTCCCATTTTCTATTTTCTAAATCATGCCTTCTTCACCACCAGTGAAGCTAATGTACCATAGTCTTGCCCAGATTCTCTCCCCAGTGTCTCTAGTTATTGTGATGCCTAGAGATAATAGGAATGGACGTGGGTACCTTTTAATACGAGCTCTAGTGGGGAAGCTGCGCATCTAAATTAGCTCCAGGAGCTCACTCCTTGCAACCTAGAAGACAGGGATATTGTCCGTGTGGTATAGTTATCCCATTACGTGTCTCATTGAAAAGCATCTAAATTACACTTACTTTTGTTGTCGTCTTTATTATCAATGTGTGAGATTACCATTGGCTTAAATACACTTTATTATTTCCAGCTACCCGACATGATGTGTTCTGTCTGTTCCTCCATGTGAGAGAGACAATAAAATCAAACATTTTAATACTTTTCTCAATGAGCTAGTCAGGTTATTCTCTACATACGTTTTCTCCAGAAGAAAGTTTTAGTTTATCTTGTTTGGGAATTTGTACATGCTATTTGTAACTTGTTATTGTTATTATACTGAGGACAACACTTTTGTGTTCTCTTATCTCCCTTAGAGAGATAAGAGATTGTCAATTTCTCATATGCAGAAGCTTAAATATATAATTTCTGACTGCAAATATCAATGCTTTTCCAATGTTTCTCTGACATTTCTCATCACTAATATAAATGGTAATACAAATTTACCTGCATACAATAGTTCAGTAAGAGCCACTGGTTTTTGCTATACATTTGCTAAGGTTTTTTTCCCCTCTTATTTTTCAGGAAATCATTTGCCAGAAGAATACTGTGAGTATTTTGCCTAATTTTCTAAAAATGTGTCAATCTTTTCTTTCCTGTGAATTAATCTGTTATTTTTTAAATCCTCACAACTGATTAATTTTATTTCTTATAGTCCTTTCTAGAGCTTCTCATATATTGATATAAGCACAATTGTGTTCTCTAGCCCATCATAGTGAAATATTTTAACAATGAGAAACTGCATTAATACCTGCTTCTTGTATATATAATTATGTTTCAGGAAAAACTTTCTCAGTACATTCAATGTTATGGAATTACAGTTGGTAGTAACAGGCATATAACAAAACAGTAATATATGTGTGTGTATATTATTCATACATCAATATACATGGATATATACATATAGGCATTTGTATGTATGTAATATATAATCTATCAATATATATAACTCATATTGTTTGTTTTTCTATTTCTCTGTCACGTATCTTCTATGTTGAGACAGTCAAATTCTTAGGTTAGCTATTTTTTTCCCCTAGTGCTGGGAACTGAACCCATGGACATGTACTTAGTAGGGAAGTGTTCTACCACTGAGCTAATTCTCCAACCCCTGTCCTTAAGCAGTGAACTCTTCTTTGAGCTCTCACTACAGAATGCTGCCCCTTCACACAGAATTGAATTAACACAAAAAGACCTGTAACATTTAAACTTTTAAATTTAAAAAGACTGCATGAAAAATGTACTATTCCACAGCAGAAATGGGAACGGCCTTCTGGGCCAATGGTTATATGTTTCATCTTAGGGAGTAAGGAAGTGTTTAAGAACTCTAAAACAGATATGCATCTACAATTTAGAGTGAAAATAATATATGACTTAAGACTGCACATGATTTCACATGAGATGATGGGATTGGTGTTGCAATTGGTAGTTTCTTTGGGTCAGAACATTGGAAACAGCTGGTTAAGATTTCACCTTGAGGAAGACTCATTGCAGCGTGGATAATGTTGCCACTATACAATCCTTCACATCTCAACAGGAAATGAGCATTTACCACTCCATGCTTCAATGCAACGCAACACATTTTACTCAGAAGGTATCAGTTCAGCATGAGCTGTATGCCAGGCCCTGAGCTCGGTGCCTACCTAGGAGACTCACACCAGTGGCTGAAAATGAAAACAGTCAGAGGCAGGTGGATTGCTGTGAGTTCGCGGCCAGCCTGGTCTACAGAGTTCTAGTACATCCAAGGCTACACAGAAACCCTAATTTAGAGAGGGAGAGAGGAAGGGAGAGAGACAGAGAGAGAGAGAGAGAGAGGGACGGAGGGAGGGAAGGAGGGAGAGCGCACACTCAGTCATATTTGTAACTGTTGTATGTGATGGAAAATGTGGGACTGCCAGAGGTTAGCTGTGTGGGGTTATTATATCAAGGTCCGCCGAAGAGTCAGCCTTCCCTGAGCGTGAAGGGCAGGAAGGATAAGAAGAGTGTATACCTTGTGAGCAAGCTGCCCATTGATTTAGGCTCTGCTGTGATCCAGGGACAAGGGTGCCCTTTAAAACTGACATGTGCACACAGCATGTTTGAATGCTGTGACGTTTCCTTCCAGATGTGTGGCTCCCTTTCCACACACACTTACGTCCCTTCATCTAGTTCTTAAAGATTGAAAAGCAACATCAACACTGCTAATTTTTAAAACAACAAAGATATAATTTGTTAGAGTAAGCCTAGGTTTTGGTGGCTTTTCTATGCTTTGGAATGACAGGTTTTAGATTTTGAACATCAGTATTTTACATACACACACACATCACACATGGAAAAAATGCGTCATATTTCATCCTTGTTCCTCTTTCCTGCTTCACAGTGACTTCAGTCAGGATTAAGTTGGGTGGTTGTACTCTGAGATCCTGGTACCATTGTAGAAGAACAGTTTAGTCTTTCTGGTTGGACTCCCCATCACTTGATTTAAATCAAGGACAACTTGATTTAAAACTCAGATCTCCGCCTCTGGAAGTCCTAGTCTGCCTGACAGACTCATTAACGCCGCACTGCTCACATCTGGGTGTTTCAGAGCATAACAGGCTTCATAAATAATCAAATCTGGCCTTCTCATGCTTGCAGTCATCTGTCACTTAGTTCATTCAGGTTCCTGTGAAGGTGATATTGAGTGGAAGAGCAAGTCTACCACCCTATGAAGGTCACATGAGGAGCGCCCCTCCCCTGGCAGCAGCCATATGCCCTACATTGAAAGCGTTTGGGCTAAAATCTTAACTATACCAACACTAGGAGATGGATCTAAGACTGTGTGTCACCTTACCTGTAAAATGGCGCCAGTAACCTCTTTTCCTCGTGTCATAGTCACGCAAGCACTGAGGGGTGGTGACAGTGGGCCCATGCTTGTCTTATTCCATGCAAGTTCTTAATGTTTGCCAGGTAGGGCAGGATGGAAGAAAACACACACTCTCCATGTACTCTTGAGGCCGGGCTCCTAGGTCCTGTAGGAGTGATAGAGTTTGTTCCATGTCTCGCCTACTGCTCAATGCTTTGCATGTGCTTTTCTTCATGGGTTTTCTCTTAGAAGTCCCTGACATTTCATCCAGCTATATCAAATAATACCACAGTCCGTGTTTACATTCCCATAATGCACCGCTGCTCCCTTGTGAGCATTTTTGCCTTCATTCCCAGTCTCTGGATATAGGAAATCCATACTCTTTGGAATTGAGCATCCCAGCCCAGCCCACTACAAGTCTCAATCTCTTGGAGGTCTTCCCATAGTTGAGCTGGAGATAGGGTTCTGTGTGGGGTTTCTTACTGGAAGCTCCTCAGAGAGCTGTGTGCTCATCGGTGAGGCAGACCTGCAGACTGAAGTCTTACTTTCTATTGACGTGACCATTCTTTGCAGGAAGTCGCATTTGGGTTAGCTCTGGCTCCTTCTCCTCCTTCCTGTATATAGGTGACTGTTCCCCTGACCAGGCTGATTCTTCATGTAGGTGCGGAGCACATGCTACGCTTTCTCCATTGCCGCTGCTCTGATCTGGTTGTGCCGCCCAGCCTTCTGCCTCCTTCTCTTAAGTCTTGTCTCTTTTCAGTCCATCCTGTTGTCTACCCAGAGTGCCAGAGTGCACAGCCACTGTTACTGTCTTCCCTGCCCTGGATTCTCTGTAGATTCCTTCATTGCTCAGAATACATAGTTTAAAATCTTTTGCTTAGCCCTGGCCCCTTCCTTAGGCCCTAAGCTGCAGTGAGATTTGCTGACCTGGGATTATACAGTCCAGTTCTCTTTGTCATCTTCCCAACAGTGTTTTCCTTGGCACGAATGTCCCCTCACTTGGCATAATCTGGAAACTGCTAGGTCAGTCCACCCAGGTCTCAGGGACTAAGGGGGAAAGGCACAGGCTGAAGCTAGCAAGGCGGAGGATGTGCAGGGGTCAGGCTCCTGGGGACAACAGTTTAAGCATCACCTCATAGGCCCTCTGGCGGGCTTCCTGGAGCTGTAGGAACCCACGTGATGTAGGTGTTAAAGACTGGCTGGGAACCGGGTAGAGAGAGGCTGGTGGGTGGACAGTGTAGAGGGGAGAGTAGGCCAGGGGAGCCAGTGAAAACCAATTGCAGAGACTCAGCTGGGTGTAAGGGGCGTGGACCTCAGTGTTAGCAAAGAAGAGGGGACAGTCAAATCTGAGGTTTACTATAGGAAGGACTAGCTAGGGCTGTGAGTCTCCAATTTCAGTGAGTGGGAGACAGTGCAGTGTGGACATGGAGGAAAGCAGCTATATTCTGGCCTTGCTCCCTCACCGCCTTCCCAGGGAAGACCGTTCACCATAGCTCTCAGAATCTTGCTCTCCTGGTGTTGTGTCTGACTGAATTTCCGATTCCCTGAAGGATGGAAGTTGTGCTTAAATTATTCTTGCTTTAGCATGTGTCCTAGTAGCTATGTGCAACAGTACATACATTTTTTTTAATTTTTTTTTTTTTTTGGTTTTTCAAGACAGGGTTTCTCTGTAGCTTTGGGAGCCTGTCCTGGACCTAGCTCTTATAGACCAGGCTGGCCTCAAACTCACAGAGATCCGCCTGCCTCTGCCTCCCAAGTGCTGGGATTAAAGGCGTGCACCACCACCACCCAGTAAGCACATATATATTTAATGGTTGATAAAAGATACTTTATCATGTGTAAGTCCTAATTATACTGAAGTAAGCAATTAAGGAAACTGGAAAAAAATTTATTTTCATGGGTCATAAATAAGAAACGAATCTTTTCTGCTTCCCGTTGCACTCAGAATTATTATTTAAAATAGTAATTTTAGTCTCTGAACTGTGACCTGGCCTATTTTTGTCAGTGTGGTGTCCCTAGACAAGCTCCCTACTGCCTGGTGCCTCCTGTCTCCACAGATGTGCACTGGGAACTACACCTTTGTCCCCTACATGGTGACGCCACACAACAAGGTCTACTGCTGCGACAGCAGCTTCATGAAGGGCCTGACGGAGCTCATGCAGCCCAACTTCGAGCTCCTGCTGGGGCCCATCTGCCTGCCTCTCGTGGATCGCTTTGTTCAGCTCCTGAAGGTGGCGCAGGCGAGTTCCAGGTAACACTGTGCTCACACTGGGTGATGACCGTGCATCGTTAGTATGCCTCGTTCACCTGTGTTTCTTGTCACATGTTCCTAGTTAACAGCCAGGAACCCATGTGCAGTATCCTCTTAGTGGAAAAAGGAAGAGGTGTGGTTTTAGTTCCTAAGTTAAATCTCATTCACTTGGTTCATAAGCAGTTTGGCTCCCAATCTGTACATTGTTTTATAGTAAAGACATAATGATAGCTAGAGAGAGAGACAGAGATAGATAGATAGATAGATAGATAGATAGATAGATAGATAGATACATGATAGATGATAGATAGATAGATACATAGATAGATAGAAGATAGATGATAGATAGATAGAGAGAGAGAGAGATGATAGATAGAGAGAGATAGATAGATGATAGATAGATAGATAGATAGATAGATAGATAGATAGATACATGATAGATGATAGATAGATAGATAGATAGATAGATAGATAGATAGATAGATGATAGATAGATAAGTAGGTGGGTAGATAGATACATAGATAGATAGATAGAGAGATACAGAGATAGAGAGAGAGAGATAGAGAGAGAGACAGAGATAGATAGATAGATAGATAGATAGATAGATAGATAGATAGATAAGTAGGTGGGTAGATAGATAGATAGATAGACACACAGAGACAGAGAGAGACAGAGATAGATAGATAGATAGATAGATAGATAGATAGATAGATAGATAGATAGATAAGTAGGTGGGTAGATAGATAGATAGATAGGCAGAGAGAGAGAGAGATAAGTAGGTGGGTAGATAGGCAGGCAGGCAGGCAGACAGATGAGAGGAGAGAGAGATAATCTGTTATGGCTCCATCAGAACAAATGTCCAGGGACTTTTAGTGTAAAGGTCAGAACTCTGTAAAAATTCCTGAGAACATAGTTTAGTTAGGAATAGTCTTCTGGCCAGTGATTTAGCTCAGCAAGTACTCGCTGCCAATCCCAACAACCTGAGTTCCATTCCCAGAGCTCAGATGGTGGAAGAGGGTGACTCTAACCGCCACACCCATGACATGGCAAACACAATGCACACCTATGGGCAATAAGTAGAAAATGGAAGATAATTTTCTTGAGACAATATACCTCTGGCTGGCCTGGACCTTTCTATGCAGTCTCAAACTCATGTGCCACCATGCCTAGCAAATATAATTTTTTTTAAAAAAGAAGAATCAGTTGTTTCTGTTTGTGGATGATGACACTGAGCCAGAAAGGCAGACTTGTATTATATTCAAGTCATAGGCATATCTAATTTATTTGGGATAATTTCCATTCAGAATAGCAAGATGAAAAATAAAGTTTGGACAGTTTTTGAAATATGGCAGAAATTAAGAAGAAATACACGGCCTCCCACCTCCCAAATTTCTTAATAATGCCAAATATGTGAGATGTTCCTTTGGTACATACTAATGAGCTAAAAACTACTTATGGACAAATATTATAATTTTTCCTTATAAAATTACTGTTTCTCACTGAATTGTTTTCTAGAGTTAATTCTTTGAAATGTGTGGGTTTTTCACCAGCCAGTACTTCCGGGAATCTATACTCAATGATATCAGGAAAGCTCGGAACCTATTCACTGGTAAAGAATTGGCGGCAGAATTGGCAAGGATTCGGCAGCGAGTGGACAATATTGAAGTTTTGACGGCAGACATTGTCATCAACCTGTTGCTTTCCTACCGAGATATCCAGGTGAGAAGATGCTTGAAGTGTCTCTTGGGTAGCATGCTGGAGGAGGAAGGGATGCTGGTGTTGGATTTCAGCCAGCTAATAAGTAATCGCATTGCCATGTGGAGCCTACTGATAACTTTCTACCCTGTGATTTCATGATGCATAGAAGAGACTCACACATGGGAACTACCGGGGACTATGACATACTCATTTACTCCTCAAAATTGTTCACATATCCAGTGCATGGAGGCTTAGTTCTCTGCTGTGAGCCTCGGGCACACCTGTCAGTCAGCCAATGAGAGCTTTTGTTCTGGCAAACAGCAGACTTTCTTACTGCTTTCTGAATGTATCTTTTACTTCCTGAAATTATGCTACTGAAAATTGACAGTTCCAGGAACAAGAAAGATGCAACTGATTCACTGTAAAATAGGGATAGAGCCAGTAACAGAACACACTGACACACTGTATCATCTCTACTGCTATGTCCTTGACTTTTTAAGATCTGGAAAGGAGAATAAAATCTCTCAGAGAAGGATGTGCCGTCAGCGCTGTAGTTTGAAATCCAGGTAACTCCAGGTTTCTCATTCCCGTATCTCGCCTCTCGACCCCGTGTGAAACTTCACCCGTGAGAGAGGCTCAGTACTTGGAGAACTGTGGCAATCCGGAGCCTGTGGCTAGAGGAACTCCCTCACAGGAGATGAAATCATTTTGCTACTTTCAACAGAAGTTCAGTCGCTTGCTCCCTGGCCCTTAAAGTAACTGATAGAACCCTGCAGACTGGGAGTCTGGCTGTGTGAAAAGAGCCAGTCACGTTTCTATGGTTTTTTTTTTTTTTTTTTTTCGGGTTTTGTCAGATCCTGTAACTGTATTATTTCATGCTTAAATCCGTGTAATAGGAACTTCTTAGGAGAAACACAGCCGTTGCTTCTTGGGTTTTCAAAGGTCTCCGCAGATTCTAATTTTGCGTTTAATCCCTTTCTCAGCTTCAGATGCCTGGCTGTCAGAGGCATTTGAAAGTTTCTCCTAATGGCTTAATTCTGTGCTGTTCTTTTGTTGAAAGGACTATGACTCTATTGTGCAGCTGGTAGAGACGCTAGAAAAGCTGCCAACCTTCGATTTGGCCTCGCATCACCACGTGAAGTTTCACTACGCATTTGCCCTGAACAGGTGAGATATTCCCTCCTGGGATGTACTGACATGACGGCCGTACACTTTACAGGGTCCTGTAACTTCCCAGCAGCTTCCAGCTAGAATGTTGTACTGGATCTACCGTAGCCATGTGACATACTAAAAGCATACCTTCTGATTTCTTTCTGATTCCTGTTTGTGTTTTGGGGCCAGGGTTTCACTGTATTTCTCAGACTGACCTTGAACTTTTGGTCCTCCTACTTTGATTTTTTGAGTGCTGGTATTAACCAGCCTATAAGATCATGCCTGTTCCGACCCTGTGTGTGTGTGTGTGTGTGTGTGTGTGTGTGTGTGTGTGTGTTTTCTCTGTGTGTGTTACGAAAAGCCTCTTGTGCTATTTGTAGATTCCAATTTTTATCATTTTTTCTCTGACAAAGTTTGTGTTTGCTATTTATATTCTTATATTATTCAGTATCTTACCGCTATGACACTGCTTTTAAGCAAATATATTTATCCTTGGGTATTTGTTGGGAATTGGTTCTAAAACCTTTTAAAGGAACCAAATCCAAGAATGTTCAAGTCCTTATATAACAGAATGGTATTTCATGTAATATGTACACATTCTCTATATATGTAAAACCATTTTTAGATAACTGTGATATCTAACATAATATGATGCTATGTACATGTTTGTTATTTTGTACTATTCAGGGAAGAAATTCTCTGCATGTTCAATATAGACATTTCCCCAAATATTTTCAGTGCATATTTTTGAACCCAGGACTGAGAACTTAGACATATAGGACTGCCTCAACATGGTCCTTCACACGATGATTGACTGAAGTGTGTGGATAGTTAAGAGGAAGTGAATGTCCTCGTCCAGAGACAGTTTTCCTCAGGACTGCTGTGAACACAGTGATGAACAAAACTCCACTGGTGACATTTTAAATTAAGTGCCCATGAACCCATCTGAGTCACTATTGACAGAGCTTCTGTCCGCATCATTGCCCCCCTCAGCCCAGATGCCCAGCAAGAGTCATCAAGGAGGGTCATCCATGCTCTGACCACAAATGGAACTAGAGTCCTGAGTGTCCAAAAATTACTTAGCTATGCCACAGTTTCATTTCATGGAGAGAAGGGTGGTTATACATGTTGCTGCCAAAGAAAATGGTTAAAAAAAAAAAACAAGGGAGATGTAATTTATATTGAACCCACTGTGTGTCGAATAAGCCTTGATTTCCCTCATTTTTACAGCTGAGCCTACTGCAGCCTGGGAAGGTTGAGTAATTGTTGCTGAAGGTTCCCAGTAGACACATGCTGTTCTCTAGAAAGCCAGCAGGATTCAGCCAGAATGTTGATGTTTCCTTCTTTACCCAGCTCTACTGGAGAATTCGCCAATGTTACCAACAAGTGTACAATGAAGGCCCTTTTTATCCTCCTTTTGTTAAACACCCTTTACATCAGACACAAAAGACCTCCAGGGCTTACCTACTCTATTTTAAATCACACCCCCCCCTTTTTTTTTTTAAAGTAAAGTGTGTTTTGTAACAAAGTGAGAAAAATCCTATGAGTCCCTTAGAATTTTACTCTATGTGCTTTTTGTCTCTCTTTCTAAAAGTAAAATCCAATGGAATGAAAAGCTTATTTATATAAAGCAACGTTCTAAATTCAAGGTGTTTTATATAGATGGTAAAGGGGGATTTTGTGAAAAAAGGATTTGAAATAGTGTTGAGAATCTGAGAATACATATGTTGACTTTTTTTGATATGTATGATTATTTTATTTGAAATGTATCTTGTATACCATATAACTTATTCATTTAAAATGTCATATATCTTTGATTTTAGTATATTTATTGAGCTATAGATCATTCCTACAAATTATAGAATTTTTTAATCCTACAAGGAAACCTACCCATTAACAGACACCCTCTCCCCACACCCCAGATCCTCTTGCCCCTGGTAACCACTAATTCCCCCTTCTATCTCTGTTGATAGCTCTTTTAAATCTTTCACATGAGTGGAATCATATTGTTGATGGCCTTTTGTGACTTATTGTTTTAATTAGCATAATATTTTCATCAATGAATGGTGCGGGAGAATTGTCTGTATTTTGTCAATCATGATTTAAATAAATGCTGATTGGCCATTAGCCAGGCAGGAAGTAGAGGCAGGGCGATGAGAACAGGAGAATCTGGGAAGCAGGAAGCTCCCTGGACACTCCTGCCTGGACCACCGAAGAAGTAGGATGTGACCTGCCCTGCTGAGAAAGGCACTGAGCCATATGGCTAACATAGATAAGGATAATGGGCTAATATAAGTTACAATAGCTAATAAGAAGCCTGAGCTAATGGGCCTATCAGTTTTAACCTAACACAGACTCTCTGTGTGATTTTCTTTGGGGCTTAACGACTATGGAAACCAGGCGGGACAGAAACCCCAAGCAGGCCCTCATGCTACAAATGAAGAAATGTAAAGTATGATTTTGAGAATTATCTACACTTATTACGTAAAAAAGAACTACATGAACCTCAAGGCCAGTTTCTGTAACTCAGTGGGTTCCTGTCTCAAAATAAAAATAATATAAAAAAAGACTAGGGACATAGCTCAGTGGTAGAATGTGTGTCTAGCATTGCCTGGGCCTCATGTTCAAGTTCAGTACCACACAAACTGCATAAAGCTACTTTCTTAGATGCTCGGCCACGTGGAGGAACCAATCAGCCATTGAATGGATTCGAAGTATTTGGATATTATCTGTGAATTAATTTGTTCACTGTTTGGGAACAAAAGCCTTTGAAAACTTTTGTCAAGAGTTTCTCTTTGAAGTAGTTGGTCACAGGGTTCACATTTAATACTCCACCAACTCAAACCTGCTCCTAGGTGATAGTGAGATTAGGATTCTGGATGGGTAGGGACAAGTCTATCATGTTGATCAGAAAAGCAACTCCTCAGAGATCCTTGATAGATCCAGTAGACACGCATTAGGATAAGAAAGCTGAAGGCAAGGTCCATAGAGGAATCTCAGAATCTAAGTGTTTTTATTCTGCCAAACTTTACTGATGTGAATCAATACATGAAATAGAATTTTAAAAAGGCAATTGGTCTATAATTGCTTTTGTGATCTCTGTGGAAACCTTGTTCTCTACTTTAGGAGAAATCTCCCTGGAGACAGAGCCAAAGCTCTTGACATCATGATCCCCATGGTACAGAGTGAAGGGCAAGTTGCTTCAGATATGTATTGCCTCGTTGGCCGAATCTACAAAGATATGTTTTTGGATTCCAACTTCACTGACATTGAAAGCAGGGACCATGGATCATCCTGGTAAGACTGGAGGATGGGAACTCTCTGCTCACTCCCAGAGTCCATGGTGCTCACAACTGTGTGCAGGTGATGGGGCAAAAGCATTTCCTTCTGTCCTTTGGATTCTAACTTTAGTGCATAATTTTATAAAATTGATTTAACATGGAAGGGTAAGTTTGCATAAATTAGATGGAAAAAGTTTAAAATGTAATTTGATTTGAAGTGTATGCTATGAAAAGCAAAATACCATTTTGTGAGAAGAATATTGAAAAGCATCCAGAGACATTGAAGAAGTAGAGAAGGCATACAAGTATGTGGATAAGCAAACTTAGTATTTTAAGGATTTTAATTGTTCCAGCAGGGTTTATCATGTGATTTGATTTCTAAAGTTTATTTAAAAGAATAAAGGGCCAAGAAAATAGGCAAAGCAATTTTGGAGAACAGATGGAGGGATTTGCTCTATCAGATAATAAAGCTCACCATAAAACTAAAATAATGAGATTGTAGTACAGCTGTAGTCTGGGTAAATGAAACACTGGAACAGAATGGTTTATATCCATGAGGCTTAGATTTATAACAGGGTATGGGAAGCTAATGAGCCAGAGGAAGAAATGGCTCTTCAGTAGTGGCACTAGGAAATGTATTTATCTCTCCAGGAAAGCAAATAAAGTTGCCTCTCTATTTTATTTTCTACCTTACTTTATTTTATTTTTTTTCTGGTGGTAGGGAGGGCCTTACATATGCTAGGCAAGCCTAAGCAACAACCCAGCCCAGGGCCTCTTTCTTAAGTTCTGTGCATAAATTTAATTCTCAGTGAATCAAAAGATCCAAACATACACATACCAAAAAAAATGTGTTAAGGAAAATACTTTTAGTATAAAATCTGTAAATTATGCTTATAACTTTGGGTTAGGAATGAATTTCTTAAAGAAGTCTTCAAAATACTAAACAAACAAGCAAGGAAATCCCCAAATACGAGCAGAAAGGGAAAGTTCTAAAGGACGGACTGTGTTAAAGTGTGCCACTGCTCCTTAGGGTTATGACTTTGGGGAGGGACTGGGTGGCTTCTGTTCAGCTGACGTTCCTGCTGGTGACCATTATAACTGTTGGGGAAAGTTAGAAAGCAGTGAAGTGTGACTAGAGAGCCAGAACCTCGAGAGCTTCATTAACTGACCCTTATCCCAGAACCCTCTCTGGACTGCAGGGCATGGGACATTTGGAACTCAAACAGAAAACCAGTCTTAATAATGGCCTAAGGAGTTGATGTTTGGTGGCCAGAGTGTTAAAGTAACCCTTGAGTATTGAACATGCCACAGAGGGAGGGGAGCCAGAATTTGCATGTGAACTCCCTGGCTGAACTCTGGATACGTGTGCACAGAGTGAAACTGAAGGAGCCTTCGAGTAACGTAGCTGGAAAGCTACAGACCTGCACAGAAGTGTCAGCACTGCCGCAGCAGGGACAGAGGTTTGAGTTTGAAGTCACTGGGTTAGAGAATCTCAAACTTTCAATTGAAACTCTTATACATCAAGCCTTAGGATGGAGGGAGTACAGTAATTTAAGGTTATCACAGAGCTGTGCTAATAAAACTAAAACCAAGCCTCTATATGCTAAGAAACATCAACAATACTTTATTTGCCTCTTATAACTTATGGTGATTTGAGTGAGGATACCCCCGTAGGCTTGCATGTTTGAATGCTTAGTTACCAGGAGAGGAACTGTTTGGGAAGGATCAGAAGGATTAGGAGGTGTGGCCTTGTTAGAGTAGATGTGGTCATGTTGGAGGAAGTATGTCACTGAGGGTATGCTTTGAAGTTTCCAAAGCCTACACCAGGCTTTGCGTGTGTGCTCTCTCTCTCTCTCTCTCTCTCTCTCTCTCTCTCTCTCTCTCTCTGCCCCCCCTCTCCTTTCCTTCCTTTTTTTCCTGCCTCTCCCGGTTTCTGCCTGCTGTCTATGGATCAGTATATAAAGCTCTCAGCTATTGGTCTAACACCATGGCTGTCTGCTTCCTGCCATCATGATCATGGACTAAATCTCTGATTATAAGCAAGCCCCCAGTTAAATGCTTTCTTTTATAAGTCTTGCCTTGGTTGTGGTGTTTCTTCACAGCACTAAAACAGCAACTAAGACAGAAGTTTGTACCAGGGACTAGGGTATTGCTGACCATATTGTTGTTGGAAGAATGTGAATTTGGGACTTGGAACTGGAAAAGTGGTTGAATGCTTTAAGGAGAAATTTAATGGGCCATCCTAGCAGGAGCATGGAAGGCATTAATGCTGATGGTGATTTGTACTATAGAGGCCCGGCTTAAGAGGTTTCAGAGGGGATGCATATTAGCAGCTAACCTAGAGACTACTCTTGTGATATTTTGGCAAAGAATGTAGCTACTTTTTGCCCTTGTTCTAAAAGTATGCCTGAGGCTAAATTCAAGAGTTTTTAGATTATTGTCATTGGCAGAGGCGATGTCAAGACAGTCTAGTATTGACTGCCATGTAGTTATGATCACCCTTATGCAGATCCACAATGGAAAGGAACAAGTGAGGCAAAGAGAAATACAAAATGTACGGTTCAAAGAGAAGAAAAGCACCAGGAAATGTAATGTTGAAGCCAAGTCTTGTGTTCAAGGAGATGAACAGATCAAAGAAAAGCCTGGTGCTAGATAGGAGAAAGGGAGTGATGACCTCAGGGCAAGACCCCTTCCAACTAATTCTGCAACCTGTGAAAGGAAAATGTCTGAGGGATTTCCTAGGCTTAAACAAAGGCAGGCTTATATAAATGTGTTCAAGGAGTGGGTACAGGTTCCAGCTCTAGCAAGCAGAATTTGGCATCTTTGGCCATGTTATTTTGGCTTTAGAGTCAAGGAGGATACAGAAATAAAAGGGTTGTGAACGTCCTCCACCCGTTGAGGAAAGACACTGTGGCCAGATGTGTGTCAGGGGAGTCCCTGCATGGATGCCTGGAGAGGCTATTGCATGAAGGTAAAGCCTGGATTGTGTTGGAGATCCCAGTGTATTGGAGATGCCAGATCCATGGGATACCTGCCAAGGAAAGCTGCTGACAGGATATGGAACCATCCCAAAAGAGAGAAATGTGTTGCAGTCAAAAAAGCTGGAAGGAGATGAGAAGAGTCATCTAATACAGAATTTGGAATTTACCCTGCTGGGTTTCATCTTGCTTTGGTCCAGCATTTCGTCACTATGTTCCATTTACTCCCTGTTGTAATGGTAATGTATATTCTGTGCCATTGTGTATTAGAAGTAGGTGATCTGTTGTTTGATTTTGATTTTAGAATGGGTTACAGTTAAGAGACTGCCTTGATTCTCAGAAAAGATTTTGGTCTTTTGAACAGTGTTGATACTGTAAGATTATGGGGACTTTTGAAGTTAAACTAAATGGATTTTGCAGTATGATTTGGCTACAAGCCTATGGGGCCAGTGAGTCTGTGTCCCCCATAGACTCATATACTTAAATGTTTAGTCACCAGGGATGGAAATGTCTGAGAAAGATTAGAAGGATTAGGTGTGGCCTTGTTGGAGGAAGTCTATCACTGGGAGTGGGTTTTGAGGTTTTAAAAGCCCATGCTAGGCCCAGTTGGCTCTGCCCCCAGCTGCCCTGCCTGCTGCCTATGGAACAGTATGCAAAGCTCTCAACAATTGCTCCAGCACCATGCCCGTCTTCTCCCCTTCATGATGATCATGTACTAACCTGTAAGCAAGCCCCAATTAAATGCTTTCTTTTATAAGAGTTGCCTTGGTCACGATGTCTCTTCACAGCAAGAGAACAGTGACTAAGACATAACCCGACTCTTAAGAAAAAAGAGAATCCAGACTCTGCAACATATTCACTGTATCTATTTCTCCATGAAAAGTTACTGAAGATGTGAGGAAGAAGAAAAGCATGATCCATGATCCAAAGAAAAGCCAGGCATAGAAACACATCCATGGGGTTGATCATGGTGATGGATACATGCCCTTAATCCCAACACTCAGGAAGCATAGACAGAAGGATCAGGAATTCAATGTAAGTCTTAGCTACACAGTGAGTTTGGGACCTGCCTAGGCTACATGAGACCCCATCTTAGATGGAGAGAGGGAGAGAGGGAAGAGGGAGGAAGAAAGGCAGAAGGAAGGAAGGAAACCAAGCTATGGGCAAGATAGGCTTTGGAACTGTCAGAAGACAAAGACATAAAAGCAATGATAAAATATTAAAGAATATACTTGAAAAGATTCTAGAGCTGAAGAATAGCATATTGGAAGTTAAATATCACTTCCAATAGGTCAGCACATAGGTCAGCTATAATATAAGAAAAGGTCAGTAGCCTTGAGAATAGTTATTCAAAATCAGATTAGAGCAAAGGGAAGAAAAAAGATTGAGATAGAAATTAATAGTCTTAATGACCTGTGAAGAGAGCCTCGCTTCATCTAATACAACTTTGAATTTGAAGTTCAAGAAGGAAAATGATTTGAAGCATTATTGACTGAGGGCTACTCCAGTTTGATTAAGTGAATACATCTTCACCCCACAAGTTTAGACAGCCCAGCAAGATATTCACAGACTAAACAAAGGAAAGGTTCTATTGACACATCATAGTAAAGCTGTTAAAAGTCAGAAATGCAAGAAAATGCCATAAGAATAGACTAAGAGAGGCTACATTTTGTAAAGGAGAGGACACAGTTCTCATCAAAGGAAGCCAGAAGATGGTGGGATGGCATTGGAAAGTGCTGGAAGAAAAGAAAGGTCAACAGAGGGAACATGCCCACTGATAGTTCTCTCAAACTTGAAGATGGAGATGTTGATATTATCCAAAGAAGTTAGTAACTTGTTGACTCTAGACACAGCAGGTATATACACTTAGAGAATGTTGTGACTTAGAAAGTCTTTTTAAAAGTTGAACAGAGATGAGGTTGGTGTGTAGCTCAGTGGTAGAGTGCTTGAATGAGGCCCTGCAAGTGGAAATTTTTCGTGTGTTATTTATAGAAATTTTTAATGTCATGCAAATATAGAGTCAGTATAGATGCATGGATGGGAACTCCCAGTCGAGAGGAAGGAGTTGAGTGAGATCTGGTAGTGATTCACGTGCAATTTTAAGTATATTTAATATATTTCATTTCACAACTGAATGGTAGCTGTATCAAAGAACTGCTTATATTGTCCTTTTGCACTTCTTACTTTTCCTAAAATATTCACCAATTAATGTGTATTTTCCTGTGTACAACTATATCGGTATGTTTCTGCCTCTATGTATGTTAAAGGAAGTCAACTCTTCAGGAGGTCCTAATTGATAGCCAATGACACATTGTTAATCTGGGAAGCTGAAGTACTCACATCTAAAGTTTATGCCATCCTACTAGCTTAGAGGGAGACCTTAAACACAGCAATGACTTAAAAGCCAAACATAAAACTAATGGGACAGTGATTTCCTAGATCCTTCACAGGAAGCTGTGGTTTGAAATTTTGAGTTTGTACCTCAAGTGATTCCTATAATGCAAAGAGGTTTGTTGTGTCCCTTAACCAAATTTTTTCCTTCTCCTGTAACAAAGGAGTGACATAATTATGCAGCATATTTATTATTGTGAGATTTACACATTAAAAGATTCGTCACAATAGGGGGATTAGAAGCTGTTGTTTGGGGAATTTTGTGCCCAGAATGAATGCTTGACTATGGTAGTGGGAGTATGCCAATAATGCCCCCACACACCTGGTTTTCATGGTCTCTGATTTCAAACGCATCAGTCACAGGAACAGTAGAGTGTTTCTTTCCTCTTTTGAAAACAGGAGTTTGAACTACTGAGGGATATGTCAAGGTTGTCTTAAGTTCAGTTAAGGAAAGCAGAGATTTTTCTGTCTTCTTTTGGTTTGGTTTCAACTTTGCTGGTTCCTTTCTCATGTTTCTTGTTTAGCCCAAGATCAACTGTCATCGGGAAAGCTTTGTGGTCAAGGTCTTGAGGGCTGGCCAAAGATGTCTGTGTTCTTACGATTTCATTCTAAGCTACCTCTGAGTTTTCTAGTAAGAGTAGAAACAGCTGCTAAGAGTCAGTAGACTCAATGGGAGACCTTAGGAATTGATCTCGTGTCTTGTATTGATTTATTTAGTAATGGGAAAATGTCACTTCAGGGAGCCTGCCCATAACTTACCTCGAGAGATGACATATTCGTTTATCCTCCTAGACACTAAGACTGGCCCCGTCTTAAGTGGATTTGTTTTTTAATGCATACACAGTTAGCTGTTGCATTTTCTTACTGTTTCAGTCGATTTTGAAGGGCATGCCCTTTTCTCTCTAGCCAGACCCATGCCTTGCTTTCTGTTAGAGCTGAGAATGAAAGCTGCCTCACTGGGGTGCTGACATTAAAGGACACTGCTGAGTTTACCAAGTACCTCTTCAGATGTGCCCAGCATCACACCTGCCGTGGGGCCTCCATCCCAACCTGATGTCTCAACTGACCTTTCTTGAGTCATAATCGTCTCTGTCTTTGCTCTTCCACTGCAGGTGCAGTGTCATAGCAAGCAGTCAGTCCCTCAAGCCTTGAGTCAGAGCTTGAATCATTTTGTGTTTGTTTGGATAGACTGTGATCCATGCTCCATAGAAAGTTTAAGGACAAGAGCTTCGCCTCAACAGACAAGGCCCCCAGGCAGTTGGGACAACAGTGATTCATAGTGCCCTTTGCTACAAGTCCCATTTTAAATATTGTTAATAAATCCAGTGTTCCTGCCTCATGGTGGAAGGTGAAAGTTCCTTCCTCCTCTATGCATATCACCTGGTGCAAGTTGAGCTGTGCATGGCATCCTCCTACTGCCCTGGGGACACTCCAGTGCACAGTTGTTTTCTGAGGGTTTTAGTTGGGGTTTCAGAATGTAAAAATGCAAAATCAGAAAAAAAGGATATTTTTGTTTTCTTTTAATTTTCCACAATGTGATTTGTCATTACAATGGACTTTGGTTTTTGAATGTGATGTGACCCAACGGATAAGGTTGGAATGAATCCATATATTCATTCCGATTGTGACTGAAGCACTAAAAAAGAAAAGATTGTTTAGCATGTTTTTCATGGTCGTTAGCTCAGTTATTTAGTTCATTGAAGCCCTGGAGGTTGGCTGGAATCATGTTACTACATCCATGTCTTGGTATTCATGGGGAATTAGTTGCAAGATACCCAAGGATCAAAATCCATGGGAACTCAAGTCCTTAGCTACAATGCTGTGGTAATTGTGTATAACCTATGCAAGCAGTCCTTCCGTATACCCGATTTGTCTATACTACTTATAAGAAATAAGAACAGATCAACACGCCAGAGAGGTACTAATTGGCAGGGTTATCACCATGCCTCCTTTAAGACCTTATCTATAAAGAAAGAACTGAAATTGTCATACTTTAGTTCTTCTGTGGCATAACCAGCCTAGAACACTGTCTGGTTTGTGTCTTTGAGCATACATTTGAGCTCTCTGGTTGGGATTTCATGTAATTCACTCTCACTAGATGACAGTGCTATGGAGAACTTGTGTTGCCACAGTTTTGTGAGTCTCAAGTAACTATTGGGATTTATGCATTTGGCATTAGTCTTTGCTTGATATATATTTTTTATCAGCTATATTCTTTCAAGGTGAAGTTGTCCTGCTCAAGTGGGACTGGGATGTGGTAGATTTGTGAGTGAAATTCAGAAAATAATTTCTCAAACCAGAAGCCCTGGGTGGCTGATATAAGCATTTTGCTATTTCTTGAGTAGGAACAACCACTGCTATCTTCTATAACCATAATGCAATTGTTGTACTAGCCAATTTATAATAGTGCCCTCTTTGATGTCAATAATTGTTGGAGGATCAAAACACTCAACCTTTTGTTTTCATTATCTCTTGGCAAAGGGGCAAAGAGATCGGAATATTTTGACAAAGGCACACTATGAAAGTTGCTTCTACACTGATCTTGGGGATATAAATTGACAGACTCTTTCTGGGATGCAGTTGGCACTGTGGATATAGAGCTCTGAAATAATCCATGTTCTTTGATGCAATTATGTCATTTGGAACCTATCCTAAAGACACAGCAGATGCCAAACAAAGATTTACTTACAGTGGCATCCACTACTGTAAATTTGTGGTAACAAGAAATAAGAAACCTAAATGCTAACAAAAAGGAATTGTTTAAAATGAAGGATAGCATCTCAATACGGTGGAATGCATTCATTCAAAGTTGTGGGGCTATTTTGTGTGTGTATGTGTGTGTGTTGTTTGTTTTGACAGTGGTGATACAAAATATACCTTAAAAAAATTTACCACCCTAACCAGTTTTGAGAATACAGTTCACCAGCATCGAGTACATTCATACTGTTGTATGTCTTTTCAGCCCCACCTGTCCACAGACCTCTGTTGTAGGAAGCCGCTTGTTTGTTCCCAGACGCTCAGCTCCAAAATAACCACAAAGAAACCATATTATTTGAATACTGTTTGGCCAATAGCTTAAGTGTATTTCTGGATAGCTATTATATCCTAAACTAACCCACCTCCATTAATCTGTGTATCACCACACCACGTGACTGTGGCTTACCGGCAAAGTTTCAGCATGCCTGTCTCTGGCAGTGTCTCCCTGGCTTCTCCCTGACTCCACCTTCTTTCTCCCAGCTTTCAGTTTAGTATTCCCTGCCTTCCTCTGTTCTGCCATGCTATAGGTCCAAAGCAGTTTCTTTATTCATTTACCAATAAAAGCAACAGATAGACAGAAGGACCTCCCACACCAGACCTCTCTCCATCTTATAAAACTGAAATTCTGCACTCTTTAAATAGCTTCCACTTCTCCCTAATCTGAGCCCCTGGGAATCACGACTCTACTTCCTGTTTCTGTGATGCTATTGGAGGTACCTCATATTTGCTTTGTGATTATGGTAACTGACTTGGCATAATATTTACAAAGTTTATGCATGTGATAGCCTGTGCCAGCATTCCTTCCCTTTTAAAGGCTGACTCCTACATAGCTCTTCGTATATATATGCCACATTTTGTTCCTCCGTCTCCAAACATGTTAGTGCTCCTATCTTTTGCACATTGTAAACAATGCTGCTATGAATATTGATATACAGATATCTCTCCAGAGATCTCAATTTCAGTTCTTTTGGATATGCATACTCAGAAGAAAATTGTGGCTTTAGAAAAATGTTTCTGGTGACATTTATCATGACATATCAAATTACAAAGCAGATTATAAAACAGCGTGGTTTTTTTTTTCTCTCTTCAGGAAAAAAAAGAGTTTGTGTAAATGAATGGAAGAAGCATTGTTGGGGGCTTTTAAAATTCTTCCTCTGAAATTTCTGTTGTGAGGAATGAGTGTGTAAGTAGTTGGAAGTAGAGAGAGGGCTGTCCCCTGGTCGCCAAATCACTGTAGCAGGGGAAGTGACGCTCATTTCCTACACATGCTGTCCTGCTTTGCCTTTGAAAATTTCATGAGTGATAATTTCAGAGGTCTCTCTAGAGGCAGGAAGGAGCATGAGATTCTGATTTCATGACCCAGGTGGCACCAGCAGAACCACAGCTGTTATGTCACGAAGGAAGAGAAGGGACAGCTAAATGGAACCTGAGTCCAGTTTCTCCTGGCTGGGATGCAGACACTCTCCAGCTGGAAATAAGCAAGTCGAGAACACTTGCTTGTATTCGATGGTTATTGCCCATTTCAACCAAGATGACAGCGTGCATGGGTTTTATTTTTATGAGAACACTACTCACTTTACAGTCAAGGGCTTACAAGTGGTGTTAATCAGAGGAAGTTTTTGAACAAATTCTGTTACATTGAGAGCATGAATGAGAAGTGATTTGTTTTAAATGTAAGTACAACTGCATTTAGATGCAAAATATTGCTTCTCAAATGCAATACTGAACTGAACGTATTACAATGTATTGGCTCCCTTTCAACAAATATTTAGTACTAAAACATAAAGAGTAATGGGAATGGAAGTAACATGCTATTATTCAAATATTGTTAGAATTCTCGTACCATGTGAATGGTAAATTTTTTTTCTCCCAGATGAAGTTGCCTTGATTTGGTTTCTGTTGCTGTGATTTCACGTGGCCAGCCTTGAGGAGCAGAGGACCCATCACTGAGGGAAGCCGACTTAGGAAGTCAGGGAGGAGCTGAAGGAAGCAGAAGCCACAGAGGAATGTTGCTTCCTGGCTGGCTCCCCCAGCCTTGCTCAGCTTGCTTTCTCACCAGCCTAGGACCACCTGCCTAGGGATGGTGCCTCCCAGAGTGGCTGGGTCCTCCTGCATCAATTAGCCATTACAGAAAAGCCTCATGGACATGCCCACAGGCCCATCTGGTCTAGGCAATTCTATAGTTGAGGGTCCCTCTTGTTAGGCCACTGAGTTTGTGACCTGCTGACAGCTGATGCTATGGTAGAAGTTTCCTCTACTTTAACATTACTCTTGGCTCATTTTAGTTCATTCTTAATAATCTTTTACTACTAACCACTGTAGATTTCTCAGTTCTTCCTGGGTTCCAGGTAGCCACGCCTTAACTAGGCGTGATTGGTTAACAGAGCTTCCCCATCATCTCGCCCTTTTATCTAAACAAGATCGATCCAAACCCAATACAACTATATACAATAGGAACAGATACCAAATATAAAATTACAAACAATATAAATAATATTAAGCAGAGAACACATAACAAAAGTTTTATTAAACATTCTATCGCAAGGAGTCTAAATCTTGCATTGAAATTAAGCTTGGCTAAATCATAAGGAAAGTGACTATAACTATTTAATCTTCAACCCTATCGAAGATCTGAGAAGGGAAATAATATTACTTGAGTAAACAGGAAGTGTAATCAAGAAACTTCCAAAATGTGCAACAAATGATAGAGACAACTGGCTACCTGGGCAGTCACCCAAAGTCTCATTTGCAATGTTGAAGCAACCAACTATGGCTAAGGCCTATCATAACTGACATACCATTTTCAAAGGCAAGAAACTTTTCAAAACTATCTTACCCTGTCTTGGCAGTATTTGACAGTACTGTTTTATCCATTTACGGATACTATGTATCTTTGTCAGTGGTTGAAGTATGGGTATTTCTTTGCCCAAAGGCCAGTTCTGTCAAGAAGAAAGGCTCCAGGTGGAGTGTCTTTGGTGCTCAACATTCTCTCAGGAATAGATCAGTGTTGCCAGGAGTGATTGTGTCTCACTATCACGGAACTTTAAGTTAGATTAAATGCCATTTTCTACAGCTCTTTGAAGAGGTTGAATATTATCTATCTATACTGAATATAATCTCTATGTATCTAAAGAACCTGATTAGTCTAATTATAAATATGACAAACATAGGTGACTATTGATCTATAATTCTTAATACCTATCTAACTTAAAGACTAAGACAATAAACAACTGTGCAATAAATGAGGACAATGACCTCCGAATGTAAACAGTGCATAAGTATCTTGATCAGAGGTAGAAATGTGCACTGCAATATGGTAAATATATATATATATATATCAATACATAAACAATGTTTTAAACAGAGGTGGAAGCATACATGCATATAATATTCAATATAATTTAACTTTGTATCAATATACAAGAATCTATATCAATATAATTGTCTAAAAACAATAACTCACAAATACTAATCTATTATCCCATCATTCAATTGTCCCTCTTTTTTTTTTTCAAAAAGGTCCCTGAGCCTATAAAATTCCTTCCCCATCTCTCAACCGTATACCAATTATAATCAACCCCTAAATGATGTCCCTAAGCCTGAGGGCAAACTTTGCTGAGAGAGGGGACATCATCCTCCAAAATTGCTTCCAGCTGTCATGGGGGTGACATTCTTTCTAGGGGATCCTGTGAAAGTAAAATGATGGTTAAATTCCAAGATTAATGTCTGGTAAAATTGCAAATAGTCTCTGAGTATTTTGTGGAGGTCTGGCCAGAATGTTGTAAAAGATGTGCACCATTTCAGCTAATCAAGTTTGAACCGTCTTGTGCAGCTGGTACCCCAAACAGATCTTGTAGTACCACTATCAGTATCATGATGTCATATCAACCAGGTGGAGTTGTTATTGTGGGGCCCTATCTTCTTCCTGGAAACTTCAAAGATTACTGCAGGAAATTTTATTGTTCATTATGGAAAACTTAAGCATTATTCATATAGACATATACAGACATATATATTCAATGAAAGGTATGATAAAGACAAAAATAGATATGACAAAAGGCAAAGAAGTTTTATAAATTATTTCTCCTTCTGTCCCACATCTTGGCTCTTGACATGAGACAGAAACTCTGGGTGTTCTCTTAACAAGAGGCTGGGAATTAGAGAGGGACTGAGCCAGAGTCCAACTCCAAAACCAGCTCTATATATTTATAAATATAAATACATACATATACATAAACGTATGTGTTGAATATTTTTACTTATGGAACCTATTCCATTTTCTTGCTAACCTTATTGGGTTGTAAATTGTTACCATCTGTCAGTATTCAAACATCCAGAGTCCCTTGAAATTTTTGAAGATGAGTTTTTTCCTGCAGAGATAAGAACAGAACCCTGCCCCCATCCTATATGTTTTTCTTACCACCTGTATGATTATCATCATTGTGGAAGAGCTGTCATTCCTCCTTTCCAAGAGGTTCCTTCTCTTCAATCCAAACCTTTATTAATTTTGATGGTGTCCACAATTTTTCTTCTCCTGTGGAAACAAGAGCAAAATCCCTTCCCCAATCCAGCACATCTCCTGGCTTCCATTGCGAGGTCAGCACATCCTTGAAATAAACCGGTTGATTTAATTCAGCAGACTTTTCCATTATCCAATGTCTTTCTGCTGCCATTGTCCCTTTCTCATTAGCATTAAGAAAATTCAAGGTTAATAAAGCATTATGTAATGTATTTCTGGGGGCATTTTCCACCCCTTTCTGCTTGTTTAACATATCCTTTCTAGTTCAATTCCATCTTTCTATAACTGCTTGACCTGTAGGATTATGTGGTATACCTGTAACATGTTTAATATTATAATAGGCGAAAAACTATTTCATTTTCTTAGAGACATAAGCTGGACCATTATCTGTCTTTATTTGTGCAGGTATACCCATGATGGCCATAATTTCTAATAGATATGTGATTACTGAATCAGCCTTTTCTGAGCTTAAAGCAGTTGCCCACTGAAAACCTGAATAAGTGTCAATGGTGTGGTGTACATATTTTAATTTGCCAAATTCTTGAAAGTGGAATACATCCATCTGCCAGATTTCATTCCTTTGAGTACTCTTTGAGTTAGTCCCTGCAGTTAGTGGTGTTTGGTTATAGAAAGAACAAGTAGGGCATCTCTTTATACTCTCCTTAGCTCGTTGCCATGTTATAGAAAACTTTCTTTAAACCTTTGCTATTGATGTGATGTTTTTTATGAAATTCAGAGGCCTGCAGCATGCTTCCAATCAATAATTGATCAATTTCTGCATTACCTTGGCTAGAGGACCAGGCAGACCCGTATGGGATCGGATGTGTGTTATGTACATAGGACAAAGCCTATTCCTGGTCATGTCTTGCACCTGGATAAACAACGAAGTCAGTTCTATATAATCTGGTATAATTTCAGTGGTTTCAATATGCAAGATAACTCTTTCTGCATATTGCATCTCAGTAACTAGGCATGATTGGTTAACAGAGCTTCCCTATCAGTTAGTTTTTAGCCTAATGGAACTGATTAAATGTATTTGTTGAGACAATGTGTTTTCCTAGATATTAACATCATTAGAAGATACAGACTTTACCCTTAAGAAAAGCAGCTCTCTCTGATTTTGTGCATTTTATGTTTTCCTGTCCAACCTGCCTCTGTTTTACTATGTGAAATAAAAGAAGCAAAGGTGATGGCCCTGACTATAGAGTGCTTGCCACATAAGCACAGGGACCTAAGTTCAGATCCCCAGCTCCCTCCTGAAAACCAGACACAGTGGCAATCAGGAGGTAAACCTGGGCGCTTTCCTAGAGCTTTCTGTTCAGCCATACTAGCTCAGTCAGTGAGCCTCAATTCAGCGAGATACCCTGTCTCATAACGTCTTAAGGGACACCTGCCATTGACCTCGGCACGCCACATGTGCATGCACAGGTATACACCAAAAAATGAGATGAAAAGCAACTAAAATAATTTTTAAAATGCAGACTGAGGGTAGACAATGCTAGGGAAGAAGGCTCAGGCTTTGGAATCCAGCAGAACAAGGTCAAGTAGGAACTTGACCACTTCTACACTGCATGACTTACTATTTCTGTGCTTCAGTTTCCTTAGTGTTGGGAACGCCCCCTGGGCTCAAACAGTTGTCAGTGCTCCAAATACCGGACCCCAAGTGTCACTACCTAGTAAGAACTCAATAATCGGAGGCTGCTACTTTTGTACTTTTAGTAGATTGGTGTTCACCACAGGTGTTTCTGGTAGACCACATCACAGGAGCTGTTATATTAGTATTAATAACATTCTCTGTAGGAAGATCAGCTCCTACAGCTCCTAGCTCAGGCACTTAGGTTTGGTGCATATCTTCATGGATGTGCAGTCCAACCTGCAGGAATCAGTTTTGGTTGTAATGCAAGCATTTTATCCTGGCCATTCCACCAGTGGCTAGATGCTCCTTTAGGTCGAGTCTCAGAGGGAGAGCAGAGTGGAACCACCAGACCGTCTCCTGAGTTCCTGACAGAAATCTGGCATTGCTGTGAGTTTGGACTGTCAAGCAGTTTGCTGCCACAGTTTGCTTACTTTAAAATGACTCGGCTTCAGCTAAAATCGTTTCATTATTTTAGCATCTATGTGTACTTTTACCAAGTGTGAATCTTGGAATAAATGCAAGCTCAGTGGATCTCAAAAAGAATGAAGGTTTGATAAGGAATTGTAGGGAGGGGGTTCGCAAGACTGGGAAGGAGGCTGGAAGAAAACTAGAGGGGATGGGATTATAGTTGTTAAATCACTTTATATGAAATTGTCAAATGTATTAAAAAATTTAAAGATAATATATAATATATGAAGATTATACATATATATGATACATATAGAGAGAAAATTTACATCAAGAAACAAGAGAATACAAAACTACAAATGCTCACAATAGTGATCTACATGTTTATATGACTGATATTTCTAATCAATAAACTTTTTAGTAATAAGAATCATACACATATTGTTTAGAAAAAAACTAAACCTTCCCTAGCTATATATTAACTTCCTGTTAAAGGTTTTATACAGGGAAAATAAATTCTTTATTAACAATGTCCTCAGTATATGTATTAGATAGTAAATTCCAACAATATTAGCTGTGGCACAGGGAAGATGATGTGCAGACCACTAATGCTGCCCTCGGTTGAAGTTCATGGCCATATGGATTATGCAAATGGGAACGGAGAGCAGTAGCAGAAGCCAACAGATCTGTATGTTGTATGACCTGCTGTGTTCATCACTTGTTGCCTCTGGTCCTTCATTGTATGTTGAGTGTAGTTACCGGCATTGATTCAGGAGGCCCAGCGATTCAGAGCCTGGGGACTTCCTGGCACTGGAATGGCAACGTCTCTGCTAGCCCGAGATTCACATTCTAGTTGGGGAATAGAGCAGAACCTATAGTCATTGGTTCATATTCGGAAGCTTACAGATGAGCCAGGCCTTCCTTTTCTTTTGTACCATGCTAATATTTGGATTTCAAGAAATATTTTTATTGTACCCACATTTGTCATGCCCAGTGACATAGTGTTGTCCACTGAGGAGTATCTTTTGATTCTTTTTAATATGAGTATACACACACACACTAATATATAATGTTGTACCTATAACGCTTTCCCTTTTTGTTCCTTTACCACAGCAGCATTTTTTTCTTCTCATTCTCTTCCTTCTTTCCTCTCTGCCTTCTCCCCCCTTCTCTTCCTCTTTTCCTCCCCACCCCTGCTCCTCTCTGCCACCCTTTCATTCTCTGTTGAACTCTCTGCTTAGGTCTTTTCCCCATTTTATTAAAATCTGCAAAGAATTGACTTTCAGTATTGCTGTGTTTTAAGTTGTATATCTACTTCATATTTCATTGATTTTAAAAAATCATTTCTTCTACTTCAGTGATAATAGATAGCCCTTTCTGCTAGATGGAAGCTTAGAGCATTGATTTTTTTCCAATCTTTTCCCTTTCCCAGCACATTTTGCTAAAGGTATAAGTTGTTCTACACCCCAGAAAAGTCAGTATATTGGGCTTATTATATAGTTGCATTCAAATGCGGTTGTCAGGGTGATTTCTACTGTGTTCTTCAGAAGTGGGATGCCCAGTATCCATGTATATCTTTCTACTTTGGTGCAGTTATGAGCGAGAACATACTGCATTCTTTCTGTTCTTTGAAACCTGTTTAGAGGTCCCTTCTGCCCTAGAAGGAAGCCTGCAGGTATGGGGAGCAGCATCTCAGATAACACAGATTAAAATGGCTTGCTGTGCTGTTCAAATCTCCCATACATCTGTTGTTATTCTTGTTTATGTGTTTGACCATCTTGGAGTTTTTTAGAATCTCCAGCTACTATTGTAGACTCATCTAATTTTTAAGTTCTATTAATTTTTGTTTTGTATGCTTTGAAGTAATGATAGTGATGCATGTAGGACTATGACATTTTGTACTATATTCTTATCACTATGAAGTACTCTGCCTTGCTTTCTGTCTTTGTCTCTTATAATGATTCAGGTCTGAAGTTGGCTTGTTGCAGATATTAATATAAAATCATATCATTGTAACTTACCCGTGTCCTATACTTAAAGCAACTCTTTAAAATATGTGTATTTGTGTCTTTTTCTTTCTTTGCTCTTCTTGTTCAATTCTGTTTGTGGAATCTTTGTATTTTAAGTCATGGACATTTAATGTGGAAACTGGAAAGTGAGCTTGTATTTTTTATCATGATGTTCATTGTTTCATGTGTTCTTTGTTCATTTTTTCATGCCTGCATGATTTTTTAATGAAATAATTGAGCATTACCTTGTCTTGTCTAATAGCGCATTAGTTCTTTAGTAATACTTCTAATTACATTCTTTTAGTAGCTCCCTAATGGTTACTATTACATCCATCTGAGCTCTCTAAAGTATAAGAACTGATAGAATGGATTTATATGTGTGTATATATGTATATCTATATGTATGAAATATATTATATATATATATATATGGAATTTATAAGAGTGGCATACAGGCTGTAGTCTGAGTATTCTAACAGCATCTCACAATGGAAATGTTAAGAATTCAATAGTTGTTCATCCCACGAAACTGAATGTCACCAGACCCAATCTGCTACTGGAGTTGTTGATCTTGAATATGTTAGAATCCCAAAGAAGGAGGTGAAAAACTAGTGAAGGAATGCCTCAGAAACAGAGTAGATGAACCTACCAGCAAGAGTGAGGGCAAGCAGGCAAAAAGCAAAAACTTCCTTCTTCCACATCCTTTTATATGGGTTTTTATGAGAAGATATGGCCCAGGTTAGGTGGGTCTTCATGTCTCAAGTATTCAGATCAAGAAAATCCTTCACACCAGCCTACAGTCCACAACCCCACTGAACCTAGACAACAAAAAAGACCTTAAGAGAGACATTACGTGGATCTCCGTAGGAAGGAGAAAAAGACAAGATCTCCTGAATAAATTGGGAATGTGGGGGTCATGGGAAAAGGTAGAGAGGGGAGGAAGAGAGGGGAGAGGGGACTGGACAAAAACGTATAGCTCAATAAAAAATAATAATAATAAAAAGAAAACCCTTCACAGGTCAGATATGGTGGCACACGCCTTTAATCCCAGCACTCAAGAGGCAGAGGCAGGTTGGCTGATCTCTGAGCTAGAAGCTAGCTTGATCTACAGAGCCAGTTCCTGTCTATGGGACAGCCAAGGCTACAGAGAAAAACAGTTCCCCCCCCCTAAAAAAAATAAAGAAAAAGAAAAGAAGATAAAGGAAAGTTCCTCACAGGCAAGCCTAGAACTTGTGTTTTATTTAATTCCAGATGTAGTAAAGTTGACAACCAAGGCTAGCCATCACAAGAAAGGACTCTTGAACTAAACATACTATCTTAAATTATATTTTACTGTTTTCCTAGTAAGGAACCTTAATTTAAATAGTCAATAGAGGTTATAGTTAATTGAGTTTGTATATAGCCATGTGTTTGCCCATTTTGATATTTATTCTTTCTGCAACTCAGAAAGACTAGAATCACTCTACTTTGGTCTGAAAACACTCTGGTGTTTTTTGTGATATGGATCCACCAGCAATGAGTTCCAGTGTTTGCTTGTCTCGAAGAGTCTACTTTATTACCCTAACTATGAAGTTGCATTTCTGCTAGCTTCTTTTGTTTGCATGAGAAACATTTCTTGTAGCTTCTATTATTTGGAATGCAAAACCAGCTCTCAGTTTTACTAACTCTTTGGGGGTTTTGTGCCTTTAGTCTTTTCTGGCCATCTTTTATTTTTATTCTTTCTTCATTCCCTTTCCCCTCCCCTTTTTTCCCTTCTGTTTCGGGACTCAAGTCATATATGATGAAGGCTCATCCACTGAGCTATCTGTAGCTCCCCTCCGGTCAGTTTTAAGATTTCTCTCATGAACCAGATTCGGTGATGCCTACCAGTAGAGACACCGAGGCAGGAAAGTCCCTTGTGCCCATAGTTCGGCAGCTGCTGGGCAGCCAAGCAAGGCCTTTGACTGAACAATATTTTTTCCTCTGTGGGTTTTTGGTCTCAGGATTTGGACTATTTTATTTTATCTTTGTTGAATTTTTCTAAACTTCCTGAGTCTGTGGGCTGATGTTTTCATCAGCTTTTGAATATTTTTATCCCCATCTTGAACTATTCCTTGTGTTACATGTCCACTCTCTGCTGGGGACATAAGGATACATATGTTGGGATTTTTAACTAGGTCCCATATGTCTCCTGTGCCTTCTTCTTTTCCCTTTTTCTTTTTCTGTTCTTATTTCTTTCTCTCCTTCATCTTAAATACTTAATTTACTGTTTTGTTTTTGTTATTTATTTGTTTATTTCACCAAAGCTATTTTCTGTTGTATTTAGTGTGTTTTTAAGCACATTTTTATTTTCACACATGGAGTATATGAGATCCAGATTGTTTGATATTTGTAAGACTCCAACTCTGTGTTGCTCTTTTTCTTCACTTTGTTCATCGTTTCCTGTTCTCTTCGCCTTGTGTGTAGTCGTTTTACAGTCTGCATCTTAAAGACCGCACTCGCTAGCAAGGGCATCAGCCTTCCTGGCCCGTGTGAACTCTTTGTGAGTGGTTCACCTGCTGTGACTTTGCGTGATTCACAACTCTTCACCATGCACCAGGCACCTTGCACTCCAGAATTAAATTAGGACCAAAAGTCACTCTGTGTTCTCTGCCAGAGCATGGAGGGCAAGAAGCTGCTGATGTCAGCCATCGCGACTGAGTTGAATTGTGTCTGAGTTCAGCTTGGGTTACCTAACCTGTCCGTTTTGTCCTTATCTTGGCTGTGACATTTTGACTTTTGACAGACAGTCTGGAAAGTCTGTCTACCGCTTGATCCCTTAAACACTACAGGTGATTTCTTGTCCACATTTTGGGGTTTGAGATTTAGCTTTATTCTTCTGTTCCAAACCTTAGTAAATTTCTTGTTTATTCAGTGTGTGTATTTGTGTGGTGTGTGTGCATGTTCGTGTCTGTATGTACATGTATGAAGGTTAGAGGTCACCATAGGGTATTTTCCTCAGTCCTTTTCCAGCTTGTTTTTTAGGCAGAGTCTCTCAATGCACATGGAGCTCATTGATTCACCTAACCTGCCTGGCTAACAAGGCTCACGTGTCTACTTGTTTCCACTTCCTAGTGCTGGGGTTATACTGCTGCCCCACCCAGATTTTTCTGTGGGTGCTAGAAGTCCAAACTCAGGTTCTCATGCTTGCTGAGGCATCTCCCCAATTCTAGTAATATCTTTATGGAGTGATACCTTTTATGTATTTATTCCAGGCTCCGTTTTCTAATGAGACTTTAACTTAGTGGCACCTGAGTATTAGCATCAGATGTCACTCTTTCACCCCAGCATGCCCCGCCCCAGACTCCTGTAAAACCCAACCCATCCTTCAGTGTACGTCCTAGGGAAGACTGCAGCCATATCGTCTAAGGCTCCTTAGGGAGGAAAGAGTATCTCCCTCCAAGTTCCATATAACAGTTCATCATCAAAAGCAGTAAGGGCAGGAACTCATGCAGGACACAAACCTAGAGAGGGGTGCTGCTTACTGGCTTGCTCCTCATGGCTTGGTCAGCCTGCTTTCTTCTAGAACCCAGAACTGCCAGCCTAGGGATGGCACCACCCACAATGGGCTGAGCCTTTCCACATCAATCACTAATTAAGAAAATGCCTTACAACAGGATCTTATGAAGGCATCCTCTCTGATGACTCTAGCTTGTGCCAAGTGGACTGAAAACTAGCCAGTACACAAAGTACCATGAGACATAAAGTCTACAAAAATGCCATTGAGTTTGTTTTATAATGGTCATCTATTGCTGGACATGGGACCTACCCTTAAGTGTGGTTGATGTACTCAGTGAGACTCCATTGGAGAGAACAGATTTTTTCTTGCAAGCAGATGCCAGTTGGAGAGAGCTTGGTTAGTGGTGCAAGCCCATGTCCACCTCTTCTCAGCCCTGTGATGGCACCCGTCTGGTCTGAACCTGTGCAGGCATGCTGCCAAGTCACTGTGAATTCATATGTGCAACCATCCTGTTGTATTTGGAAGGCATTGTTTCCCTGGAGTCTTCCTGCCTCCTCCATAGCTCCCTGAGCCCTCCGATGGAGGGGCTTGATGAAGACATCATATTTAGGACTGGATGTTCTAAAATATCTCAACCTCTTCACGTTGCTCAGTTGTGAATCTCTGTGCTCTCTCCCATCTACTGCAAGAGCAGGTTTCTCTGATGATGGCTGAGCTAGGCACTGATCGCTAGCAGAATTGCATTAGGAGTCATTTTATTGCTATTTTTCCTTAGCAGGGCAATAGTATTTGGTTTTCTTCTAGGGCCATAGCATGTCTAGTCTCCGGTTCTTACCCACCTGAGCAGTGTCAGGTATGGGTTCTATCTCATTAAGCATTCTTAAATCCAGTCAGAAAGTGGTTGGTTACTCCCACAACGTTGGTGCTACTATTGCTCCAGCGTTCCATGCAATCAGGTCACTGTTGGAGATGGCAGAGTCTGTAGCTGGGGTGGTGGCTACCTTCCTCTCCCAGCAGCATGCAGAGTACCTTTAGTACCATGAACACTCGTCAGTAGTGGTAAAAGCTCTATATAGGCACCAGTCTGACTTGGAATCTTCAGCAATAGGGCCTTACCATTAGTGTGTAGAGAGCAACCAATAGCCTTGACAGTAGCCTGAGATGATTATGAGTTACCATGGGGCCCCCTTTGGCCAACAGCTCAATTAGATGCATCCCATTCTTAGCAATGGAGGTTTTACTTGGCAAAAGATGTATCCCCTTAATTTAAATGATGAGTCCATATCAATTTCTTTTATGTATGTATATATTTTAAGAAACTTCCACAGTAGTGGGTTTCCATATGATGCCTCAAATGTCCCTTATTGTTAGTTGTTCCTCCACATATTCCTACCCTTACCTATCTCTTCTACCTCCCTCCCTGTTTAAGGTTCTCACTCCAGTATCCTCAATTGTCTCTCTATAACTGTATATTCTATTTCCCCTTCCTTGGGAGATCGTATTCTCTCCACTAATCCTTTACCTAAGCTCTGTGATACTATGGATTGAGGCATGCCTATCACATGCTTAAATGCTAACATTCACATATAAGAGCAAACATATACTATTTGTCTTTTGGGGTCTTTTTTTCTAGAATTTTAGTTTGGTGATTTTTTTTTGTTTTTGGGTTTTTTTTGGGTTGTTTTTTTTTTGTTTGTTTGTTTTTGTTTTTGTTTTTCGAGACAGGGTTTCTCTGTGGCTTTGGAGCCTGTCCTGGAACTAGCTCTGTAGACCAGGCTGGTCTCGAACTCACAGAGATCCGCCTGCCTCTGCCTCCCGAGTGCTGGGATTAAAGGCGTGCGCCACCACCGCCCAGCAGTTCAGTGATTTTTATAGTTGCTTTCATCAATCTCTGAAATATATAAAAGTGTGGTAGATAGATAGAAAGATAGATGATAGATGGATGGATGGATGGATGGATGGATGGATGGATGGATGGATCCCTTTCCCTCTTGTATTGGTTACTTTTCTTGTTGCTCTGAATGAATACCTAACAAAAAGAACTTCAGGGAAGAAGGGCTTGTTTGGTTTCATGGTTTCAGAGGATTCCAGTCCATCATGGGTAGAATATTCCATGCTCTTTGGTTCTTTGTTGTGCAATATTGTGTGGTTTGATATTACTTGAAGAAAGCAAAATTTGACTTCTCTCTTTTCCTGTACTTTTTAAAAAAAAAATTTAAGTGTCCATTTGTCTGTGAACAAGGGTCTTTAAGACATAAATGAGAATTTGTATGTTATGACTTCCCTTGATGTAAAGCTGATTTTTCGATTTAGAATGGAAATACCTATATTTGTAAAAGGATACAAATATTTTGTATAGTTGGAATTTCCTTTTATAGTCTGCAAATATTTATCGAAGAGTAAAATGATGAAGATTAATAATTATTTGAGTTTTTTGTTTGAATTTAGACATTTCTCCTTAAAAATAAGCTCCTTGAGAAAGACACAAAATCTTCTTCATCCCGAAAGATGGATTTTTGTTTAATGTTTAACTTATTTTAAATTATGAAAAAAATATCAAGTACATATAAAAGCCAAGAGTATAAATATACTACTTTGCCTATCACCACAGCTTTGGTATTCCTGTCTTTCAGCTATGATTTAAATAGAATAGCTTCTATAATGTACTTTTCCTTATGTAATCTTTTTTTAAAGATGTATCTTCAAATGGTCATTTATTGGGAATCTAGTCTATGTTTTCTTCATTCTGATTTTCTTTTTGAATAAAATTCCATTTCTCATTTGTTCATCTCTAGCAGATTCTATTGGGGACAAAAATGCATATTTTTACTTTCTTCTTCATGTCCAAATGAAATAATCACTGCCTGCTTAATATTGCATGTGTGGGATCCCTTAAATGGCCCCTAGGATGAGTCCCCTTGAAAACTGCAGCAGATATCCAAACACTGGTTCCTTTGAGTGTGGGTGTGCTTTCTAAGCTTGATACAGGCTCATGAACATCCAGAGAATAGTTTTGTGCCCTTTCAACCAAAATCACTGTACATCAGCACAGCCTTGGATGTCATCAATTTCTTCCTGTTGCTGGCATTTTGTTGTTTCTCTCACTTACATGGAACCCAGCCCTTGAGGCGTTGCCCAGGTGATATTCCTCAGTGCCTTGTGTATCTTAAGGCATTAAAAATATGTTCAAATTTTAATTTTTAGAATTCATGTCACACATATTTATACATTTCTGGTAGATGGTTGAAGACAAGAAACTTTTAAAAGATGGGGTTACTAGGTCGAGGATGAATTAAGTATCGGAATCAGAGGACGTGGGGAGTCAAGGATGTGCAGTCACTTAGGCATTAAATCCTTAATAGCACACTAGATTCTGGGGCGGAAACCAATGGAATATTTTTTTGCTTGGGCACTGGAGTTATGCAAACAGAAGTTACTGCACACCCAGGGTTTCATGACTGAGAAAGTAAACTTGTACGTTTCGTCTTTTTCCCCCCACCCTAGGTTCAAAAAGGCATTTGAGTCTGAGCCAACACTACAGTCAGGAATTAATTATGCAGTCCTCTTGCTGGCGGCTGGGCACCAGTTTGAATCCTCCTTTGAGCTTCGGAAAGTTGGTAATTGCAGCTTGATATTTTTACAGGGAATCAAGAAACTGGACCCAAAGTCATGTAAAGGAGAAGATCCTTGTGCTTTTTATTATATCTAATCTAAATTTTGGGGTGGGGGTGCTAGTGGATCCCCCTGGATCAGAATTTCATACTAGTGTATAGAACTAGTATTGGGATATAATTCCCAGTCTTACTGTATCTTTTTCCTGGTTCCTGTGGTTACAACTCAAACTCACACTGATGGTACAGGTTCTTTCCTCACTCCCCAGGTACCCGGGCCTGTTAGTGTTGTGGGATATCAGGCGTGTTTAAGATCATGTGTCCAGGTGCTTCCAAAAGAAAACAAAAGGCAGAGAGACTGATGGGGATGCACAGCTGTAAGCCCAGCATGTGGGAGGCAGAGGGTTAGAGGACCACCACTTACGAGATGATGAACTCAAGCATAGTCTGGGCTCCATGAGTCTCAAGACAACAGCAAAACTAAAGTGGAAGGAAAGAAAGGAGGGATGAAGGGAAGAAAAGTGGGAGGGTGGGATAGACGGAGAGAGGGAGGAGGGAGGGAGAGAAATAAAGAGCAAGGAAGGAAGGCCGGAAAGCAGGCTAGCTAGCTGGCTGACTTCTAGTTTGTTTGTTTTCGTTTTTTGCTCTAAACACAGATGCCCCTGTGATTTCCTGGTGGGTGGGAGTGAAGCCGGCAAAGTCCCTAAAGTAACAATAAAGTAGTTGACACTCTTGGTGATAAATGGCCCCCTCAGAGAAGATTTCTGAATTGTTGCCCTTGATAAGAATGTGTCCTCGCTCCTGTAGCTGTACCATCGTTTCATCTGCTGGTCTTCTTTTGGAATTTAAATAAATTAGGATTCACATCTTTGTGAACCAGTTTTGAGTGATGGTTTCGATTTAGTTCTGGGGTAGCATTTTTATTATTATTATTATTATTGTAAGTTCCTAGATCCTGGAATGTCTTCTGTGGTAACCAGATGTTGTTCTGGTGAACAGTTAAGCCCCTCCTTAGAGACTTCCCAACTCTCGGAGGAATTATTACCACAGCCACAGAAGTCTTGTGCCTTATTTTTCACTAGAGAAGAAAACACTTATGTTAGTTTAATTATTCACTATAAAAGAAAATTTTCTTAATATTTTAAACTTGAAAACAGTTTACGTAGCTCTAAGGAAAAATAAAGTCTCTGCTTTTTGAAAACATCTCCTAAGAAGGACTTTCGAGATCTCCATCATGAACTGTTCTAAGATATGTTTGAAGGTAAATAGAGTCCCAGGCTCAAGGAATGATAAAATCTAACACTGACCACTGCTGGGTTGCTCTTGCATTAAAGCACAGAGTTGGATCACTCCATCTTTTGTCTAAAATCAAGTGAAATAATTTTTTGACTGATAACTAAAATCAGAGAAAATGAACATCAACTTGTGCCTTTTAGAAGTGACTCCAAAATATTGCATCTTAATTTAAAAACTTACTGTAGCCCAAACTCGCTCTCCATCAGTGGTCTCTGCATCTTGTGGCTGTGCTCTGGAGGACAGATGAAGTTCGGGTGGGGCCCTTCAGTCTTTATGGGATTTGACCCTGATTTGCATCTGTAAGTCGAGCAGTGATAGTGGTTTGGAAAGGCGCTTATTCTTGGTCTCACTTTTAAGTGGTGTACAGATGAGAACAGCCAGCTCCCTGAGGTTGGGAGACCTGGAATGCAACTTCACAGAGTAAACACTGTGTTTCCTGCCAAGGAGAGCTCATAACGTAGGTTGAACGAGCACTTAAAACATGAGGATGGCTTTAAGGCTGTGGAAATCGGGCTGGGAAGATAATTCATTCAGTAAAGCATATGCTGTGCAATCAGGAAAGCTTGATTTTGACTGCCCTCCTCGCCCAGCCCACGTGAGAAAACTTGCTGCAATGGGCCACCTGCAGCCCTCTTTGTTGGAGACAGACAGGTGTGAGCCTGGGGCTTCCCGTCCAGGCAGCCTAGCCTACTTGGTAAGCTCTAAGCCAGCAAGAGACCCCATCTCAAAAAAAAAAACAAAAACGAAGACAAATGGCACTTCAGGAACCGCACCAGAGGTTGACCACTGGCCTCCATATGCCTGTGTATACACAAACACCCCCCAGATACAGTATCCTCACGTACAGGGGCATGCACATCAAAAAATTAAATTATCTAAATCTGGAATTTCATCAAGTACGAAGACTTACAATTTGACTTGATGTGAATTTTAGCTTCTATAACAGCCAAGTTTCAAGTTTATACAATACTATCACGTAAAACATAAATTGCATACCCTCATTAAATGATACTTAGCTTTCTATGTTATAGTTCATCCAGTCAGTAATTATGCCAATCAAAAATGGGCTGACCTAAAATTAATATTAACATAGTAAGATTAGACTATGTGTATTTTCAAGAGAAATGGTTTAGGCAAATAAATTAATAAACTATAGTAACAATATATCGTAGTATACAAGGAAAAGAAAGCTCATGCCATGTTTTGCATTTTTTTTTTCAAGACAGGGTTTCTCTGTGTAACAGCCTAGTTGCCTTGGAACTAGCTCTTGTAGACCAGGCTGGTTTCGAACTCACAGAGATCTATCTGCCTCTGCCTCCTGAGTGCTGGGATTAAAGGCATGCACCACCAGCACCCAGATATAAGAATTAATTAAGAAGTAATTCTTAACTATCATGTCTGTAACCAAAGATTCTTTTAGTCCATTTTATATTGCTATAACAAAATACCAGAGGTTGGATAGTTCACTTAGACCACAAGTTAACAGGTTGAATGTAAGATCAAGGCGCTCCATTGATCTCGTCTGGGCCACATCTTAAAACTTCTATTTTAAGCTTCATAAGCTTTAAAAATTAATATTCTAACATTAAATAGAAATAGTTTCTTACACAGTCTCTGGAATTTTTTTTAAATATGATACATTTTATAGAGAGTCAAAATTACTGTTTTGGGTCCATCTCAGTGATGAAGGTGTAAGACAAAGAATCCTGGTTTTAGAAATTGAAATGAATTAATATCTTAATATCATTTTCTCTAAGCATTAAAAAATACAGAACAGGGCCAGAAATATAGCTCAGGTTGGTAGCGTGCTTGCCTGGCATGCAGGAAACCCTAGGTTCCATCCCCAGCAACATGTAACCAATTCCTGCTGTCCATACCTGTAATCCCAGCACCCAGGAATGAAGGCAGGATGATCAGAAGACCAAGGCCAGTCAAGAGAACGCTGTCCACTTCACCCAAAACCCAAAACCAAAACTGAACCAGAACAAACAAAACCTCAAAACAAAATAAAATAAAAATTATGAAATATAGTAAATTTATTAAACTGAATATAAAAATCCATGTGTCCACAAAGATAAGAAAAAAAATAAAACAGAAACAAAACTCATTATCAACCACAAAGGACTCCCTTGTCTCTTATGGACAGAGCTTGGAAGGGAAAGGTTAAATACTTTTTCTTCCTTTTAAGAGGATTCTCTGGCTTACGTGTTCTGAAGCGCCTCTCCAGTTGAAGATTGTTCCTTACAGTTTTACTCCCAAGGAGGATGCACTCTTTTGGAGAATACTGGCTAATTAAGTAGAGGAAAAGGGTAAAGCTGACGATGACAGTGATGTCACGGTAATTTACTCTGGCAGGGATTTCCAGTTAGAAGTGAAACCATTAAGGAAATACCCTTATTTAAGAAGCAGACATCTTGCCATATTTACATGGTATCTCAGCGATTCCCTGATGAAACTGCCCATCACAAAGGAAAAGGTGTGCACACACATGCTGCACAGACATACATGTAGGCAAAACACCCATACACATAATAAATAAGTAACTTAATAAATCTTCCCCCCCAAAAGAACAGATGTATCTGTAGAAGGGAAGGGCCCTGCAAAGTCACCAAAATCACATCACTATTCTAGGTGATTACCATTGTTACGTTTCTCTTAATTGTGAAATATTCTCACCAGAAATGTTTAACTGGAAGCTTGAGGTTCAGTATCCATTCGGTAGGCATCATGAGACCTAATGAAGTAAGTTAGACTATACTATGGAATGCCAGTGGGCAGGTCCAGAATACAAGGATATTCTATAAGACAGCATCTCTGCTTTGAGGAAAAAATAAACATACCTGTGTCATGGGAAAAGAAGCATGACTGGGTTAGGTAGATTAAAAGATATTTGGAGTCATAAATACCAAATGAAATTAAATAACTATTTAATTTACTAAACTTAATTATGAGAAAAAACCTATGGGGGACATTTAGGTAATAATTAGAGGATTTATTTGAGTCAGGACAAAGCTAATATATTACCTTAAGGAATTAATTGCTGTTGTAATGGAGAACAATTTATAGGAGAATTTTCTAGATTCCTTATAATCTGTAAACATGAAATATATGTGATTTAGTTTGAAAGGTTCAGCAAAAATTATCAAACTGAAAGAGTAACCGTTGTCCCCAAACTGATCATTCATTGTAGTACATATGTATGTATGTATGCATACACACATGTAGATTGGTTTGGCTTCTCTGTGTTTCTTGGACATTGCATGCTAAGCTAGTGTTCTGCCGCTGAGTTACACTCCCTACTCCCTTACTATAGTATATTTTCTAGTTGTAGGTGTTGAAATTCTTTATAATAGAAAGCGAAAAAGGAAAGAATTAATCTCTGCCTTTTCGAAAACTTCCAGATATCTCTGGACTGTGTTCTCTTCATTGCAAAGGGAAGTATCTCCATGCTTGCTGTGTTGTGTGGATTGAAAGAGTCAGCATTTTTAATGTGCTCAGTGCTAGGTAACCAATGAGTGCTTGGTCGGAGTTCTGTGTCCTCATTTCCCCATAAAACGGTTTGGAATTTAGTCACAGCCGCCAGGCAGAAATATGATAAAAGCTATACCATTGGAAACTCCCCGGTGCTTACAAGTCAGCCAGTTCTAATGAGAGCTATGTTAAAATTCAAATTATATCAGCAGACAGTTCGATGAAAGAAATTGTAGGAAGTTATATGAAACCACAGGGATACAACACCCATTGCTTATAACTTAAGCCAAAAAAGTTTTACACAGAAGAAATTTAGACTCTAGGTAAGGACTTGGTAAAATTATAATTGATGTAATTGCATCTGCAATTATGCATAAAGACCTTTTTAAATGTTTCAGTGACATACACTTGTGCTCCCAGCACTTAGGAAGTAAGATGTTGTAGCCTAGAACCTAGTGTAATGCTCCTTCTGAAGTTCTGCTCCATGGAAATATCCTAAATACAGATGCGCTTCTATGTACTGAGGTCCATAATGTCTAAGTGCTCATGAGAAAGAAAGGTCTCCTAAATATAAAAACATTGGAGGAATTGGAAGATGGCTCAGTCAGTAAAGTACTTGCCTTGAAATCATGAGGACCTGAGTTCAATTCCCAGAAGCTACATTGAACAACAGAAAAATAAAAACAAGCCAGGCTTGGTGGCATGTGCTTTTAATCCTAGCACTCGGGAAGCAGAAGCAGGCAGATCTCTGAGTTTGAGGCTAGCCTGGTTTGCAGAGGGCGTTCTAGGAAAGCCAGAGTCACACAGAGAAACCCTGTATCAAAACAACAACAACAAAACAAAAAACAAAGAAAAACCAAAAGCTAAATAAGTAAATAAATTAAACAAACAGTCTCGAAGCTGAAATGGTGGTTGCTCTTGTAATCCCACTGCTGAGAAGGCGAAGACAGATGGATCTCCCAGGCTTGTTGCCCATCTTGCTCTCTGGCCTCCATACACACTTTCACATCATGTGAATGTGCTTGTACATGCATGCGCCTGAACAAAACACAGGTTAGAACCATGTTTTTAACACCAATCTTAGAAGCGTAATAGTTTCATATAATAACAAGTTTTGTTTTTTTAAAGTTTATTATTTCTTATGCATACAGTATTCTCTACACATGTATACAAGGAGAGGGCACCAGATCTCATTATAGATGGTTGTGAGCCAGCGTGTAGTTGCTGGGAATTGAACTCAGGACCCCTGGAAGAGCAGCCAGTACTCTCAACCTCTGAGCCATCTCCTCAGCCCCAAATGTGTAGCTCAGGCTGGCCTTGAACTCGTGATCCTCCTGCCTCTGCCTCTTTCAGCAAATCCTACCAGCATGCACTACCACAACTGGCAAAACCAAGTTTTATGCATCATATCTGAAGAACATACAAACTCATTTGCAAAACAAACAAAGCATGAAAATATGGTTAGTCACAATGGCTTAAAAAAAACACAACTCAGTATTCTAATGGCACGCACCTCCCATCTCCAGCAAATCAACAATTAGATCTTCATGATGAAGAGGTTACTGAGTACATATACAAAGCTGGGTATACAAGAATGTAATAAAACATGGCTATCTATCCATCTGTGCTTTGGTAAATAATTTCTGACTCGTCCATGTGCTAAAATAGTATCTCTCATTAAAGATACTACATTTTGAGATTGGTGAGATAGCTCAGTAGGTATGAGTACTTGCCACCAAATCTGATGACCTAAGTTTGATCTTCAGATTTCCCTTGGTTGAAGACTGCCAACTCCACCAAATTGTCCTCTGACCTCTACGTACACACTGTGGTATGAGCATGACGGATGCATAGGCGCACACACACACACACACACACACACACACCCCAAACACAAACCACCCCCCCCCACACACCACACAAAGGGAAGTAAATAGATTTAAAAATATTTTTGTACAAATATTGAAAGGCTGGTGTCATGATCATATGGCAAATCTATGCCATGGTTAAAGCCAAATATCACTACCATAGTATAACATTCTAGATTTTAAAAAATGCTGACTTTTGATGCAACTATTGTTGTTTTATATCTAAGCATTTTCGTAGCCACTGTTTGAAAGTTTGACAGCAGGACTCTCTATTAGATTGTGTCTGGATTTTACTATTTTTCTGGAAGTGTCACATAAGAAAAAGTTGTTTATTTTCAACCAACGTTGGTAGATACATTTTTAGTGTCTCATTTTTTCTGCTGTTTTTTAAACTTGTTTGGAGGAGGGGATGCCCAGATCGAAGGTCTGTGGTGTGTTTGCACAGGCAGGTGCAATTGGTTCCAACTTATGAGTTTTTTGGTGGCATACTGTTCTCTTTTTAATTTATCCGCACAAAATGTGAAGATCATTCAAATGCTCATTTTCCCCTGAAGTATTTATGGTTTAAGTAAATTATATAATAAAAAGTAACTTAAAATTAAAGGTTATTTTGTTTTAGTTATAATTCTTAAAAGGATAAAATTATTACTCTCAGAAAACATAAAATAGTCAAAAGTCAATGATTTTATCTAAGCCATTTAATGTGGAAATCTTAAATATGACTATATGTCTGTTCTGGGAGTTAGTGGTGCAGGACTTTAATCTCAGCATTTGAGATGCAGAGGCAGGCTGATCTCTGTAAACTGGAGGCCAACTTAGTCTACAGAGTGAGTTCCAGGACAGTCAGGGCTACACAGAGAAATTCTGTCACAAAACAAAACAAAAACCAAAATCATATGTCTGAGTTAAAGAATGTTTAAGAAGTAATAAACATTTTAACAAAAAATATTAGGATAAGATTTCTACACTTGATTTTTTTTTGAAGTTGGTTTATGTTCTAACACGTCACAGATCTTGAGGACTGTATGTCCCACTACACAGGAATTATTTGTACAGCAACTGGACAAAAATTTACAAGTTAATAAGTAAACTTCTATTCATGAACCTTTAATAGGCGGTAGATGTACTTTCCTTGAGTGGCCTCTGCCCCTGTAGCCTGTTACAATGATATGTCCTACCTTTTAGCCCTTTTTTTAAATATCAAAAATAAAATTTGGTGATACTGGGAATTGAACTCAGAATCTTATACATACTATACATGTGCTCTACTATGAATAGCACTGAGCTATTCCCTCACCCCACACCTTTTGTCCTCTTCTTGTTCTATAACAGTCTCATTAAGTTGCCCAGGCTGGTCTTGAATTCTCTCTGTAGCCCAGGCAAACCTTCAACTTCTGATGCTGTAGCCACCTCCACAGAGGCTGGAATTATAGGCATGCGCAACTAGATCTGGTTTCAAATCGTTTTTAAGCTAATGGATACTAAGAGCATTAAGCAATTTTGCAAGGATATATATTTTAAGAAAATCAATATGATGAACAAATAATACAGGACAGTTATAATAAAATGTAAGGAATGTAGACAAGCAAATTTGTCTTGAGCAAAGTTGGAAAATTCACATTATATTATCAAGCCGTGTTAGACAGTGACAGTAACAGGCTGGGGCTGTAACTGTAGGATGCCTGCCTCTCATGCAACAAATGTAATCAGTGTAACAAAGAGAAAATGGATGGTATTAATGAGACAGTGCTACCTAGAGTCTTTGGCTTTATAGGTTCGTAACTGATAATATATGTGTAATGTAGTGGTATTTCACTTGTATTTTAAGAAATAAAGCTTGCCTGGAGATCGGGAGAGTAAAGCAGCCACACTGGTCAGCCTTACAGCCAGGCAGTGGTAACACACACCTTTAATACCAGTAGCCACGCTCGTTGCCATAGAAACCAGGCAGTGCATACCATTAATTCCAGTAGTGCATGCATTTAATCCCAGAACTAGAGAGGATTATAAAATGAGAGGAAACAGCTCTCAGGTTCAGTCTCATTCTGAGATTCCCGGAGGCAGGGTCGCCATTTTGGACTGAGGTCAAGGTAAGAACCAGTGACTGGCTGTTTTGCTTTTTGAATCTTCAGGTTGACTTTATTGATTAAAATACAATTGAAATGCCACTACATTATATCATGGGTATATATGTATATGCACACTATATATACAAACACATACTTGTGTTTCAGTTTACTGATTAGATTTTTCAACCTACAAAACACAAGAAAGTCCCCTTTCCCATTCTTTCACGATCCATGCTATAACAACAAAATACTGGATTTTCTCATCTTACATGTATGTGCATATGGACACATTAAAATTCTAGACTGTGGCACACAAATGTTGGGTTTTTCAACTAAAGATAATTTTTGCTGGGGCTGGAGGATGACTCTGCAGTTAGCACTTATTTTTCTTGCAGAGGACCGAGGTTCAGTTCCCAGCACCCATACTATGGCTCACAACCATCATAACTCCACTTCAAGAGTTCAGACACTCTCTTCTGACCTCTGAGGGTGTCATGATGCACACACATATATTCAGGCAAAACCACTCATACATATAAAAGTAAATAAAAAAAGAATATAATTTTTAAAAGATATTTTTATTTTCTTCTCTGTGCATTTTGTTTGGCAAGACATTATGCCCTTCCAGTGCAATTGATCTACATCAGCAAGCACAAACATAAAGCTATTTTGATCTTTCAGGACAATGAAAACTTAATTGCACGTCTAAATGAAAAGTCAGCCCTGCCTACCTGCAGTGTAACACCCTGCTTCCTCTTCATCTCCTAGGGGTGAAGCTGAGCAGCCTCCTGGGTAAAAAGGGGAACCTGGAAAAACTCCAGAGCTACTGGGAAGTCGGCTTCTTTCTGGGAGCCAGCGTCCTGGCCAATGACCACCTGCGCGTCATTCAAGCATCTGAGAAGTTGTTTAAACTGAAGACACCAGCGTGGTATTTATCAACCCTCGTGTGCTTCTGCAGCTGTGTTTATTAGATAGCCTCACACTCTTTTTCAGTTTTACAACTTCTAGATTGTATTATTTCTTCTTAGGCTAATACCCGGAATCTACAGGAAAAATAAAATTTTCATGAAGAAAATGCATTGAATTAAAAATTTTGATGACCTTGATGACGTCACTTAGCTTTTCCTACACATTAGCCTTCCCAGCCAGTGTCACTCATGTGAACTGTGTAGAGGTTGCACAGTCTGTGCCTTCCACTCTGACCCATGCCCCAGATCTGAGACCACATCTTCATCTCGGCCGCTCTGGGCTCCATTCCACATGCATGCCTTTGTTTCTTTCACGACTCAGTCTCAGTTTGGGAATTCTTGTTCTTGGTTTTCACTCCATTTCACTCCTAGTGTGAGAGACACAGTGGAGTGTTTTCTGATGAGCGCGTGTGTGTGTGTGTGTGTGTGTGTTTAAATTTCAGACTGGCTTTGGGAGCTATCCAGGTCTTATCATTGTCTGTGTAGTATTAGAGAAATAAAAACAAAATCCTTTCTATACTTCGGACTACTTTAAAAATAATGCTAGTTCTGTTCTGTCACACGTGGTGACTGACTTTCAGGGTAAAGACGTGAAAAAGTGTAACAGCCTTTCTGAGAAAGTCCCTTCCTAGAGCAGGTCTGAGTTCAGGCTCTGAGCACCCATGTCCCCAGAGCTGACGGCCATGTTAACATGGTCCTCCTGGTTTCTTACAGACTTCCTCATCTGCAGGTCTCTTTTAACCAGTCCTCCTCCGTGGCATCCCTGCCCGGCCTTTCCTCTTCATCAAAATCCTTAGATCAATCCAGTTTAATAGTTGTCACAGCTGAGAGATAAAGTCCATCTTCATTTGGCAAACAAGGTTCATCCTCCGCCGTCCCAAACCCGCTCTTGTTCTGCTCTGGGGTTCACACTGCACTCTCCGTATAATGAACATGCGGCACTGTGGTGTTTGCAAGTTTGAATTTAGCACTTGCCTAAAGATGCCTTTCCAGCCTCCTTGTTCATCCACCTGGGGGAGTGCTCATCCATCATGTTTTAAGGAGGATGCTGACTTCAGACCTTTGTGTCCCCACCCCCCAATCTCATCCCCATCCCGCTTTCCTGCTGCTGATGTTCTTCAGTATGTCTCTGTCGACGCTGAGCGCTGAGGTCTTTCTTTAAATATATCCCCACTGACTTTATCCGTGTTGTTATTATACCTTTTTATATTTGTCTCCGTGGCACTGTGTGCAACTGGAGGACGGGCTATACCGATAGTCTCATGCCTGTCCACAACAGGCTTTGAGTAAATACCATGAACTAAGCGAACCCATAAGTGATACGTTCAGTCATATGTGCCTTTCTTTTTGATGACTTTTCTGATGGCAGAAGAGACTGAAGTGTGGATACAAAGAGCTCTGCTTTAGGTGTCCTGGCTTCTGTTACCGAGAAAGCAGACAGCGTCCTGTGCAATGGTAAAGCAGCCACACAATAATGCCTGTTATGAAATGTCAACTTCCATGTCTGTGGTCTGCAAAGTGCTTACACAGCCACCATCTTGCATAATTATCTTTTTCCTCATTTCTCCTTTTTCTTTTGAGGCACCATCTGTCGTCTTACGTTTGTGGATATTTGTATAATTCTTAAGCTCCATGGCTCAGCGCAAAATAACCTCTTGTGAAAGATCTATTTCGGAGACCTTCCTTGAAGAGGCATATTTAAACACAAATGTGTCCACCTTGTCCTCAAATTGAATATAGGCATTTAAAACTCATGTGTTGCCGGGCAGTGGTGGCGCATGCCTTTTATCCCAGCACTTGGGAGGCAGAGGCAGGCAGATCTCTGTGAGTTCGAGGCCAGCCTGGTCTACAAGAGCTACTTCCAGGACAGCCATCAAAACTACAGAGAAACCCTGTCTCGAAAAACCAAAAAAATAAATAAATAAACAAACAAATAAATAAATAAATAATAAAACTCGTGTGTTACAAATAGTCACATATATGTATTTTTTAAAATGCGTTGCTGGGAAGGGAGCTCAGGTTTGAAGCATTTGCCTAGCATGCATGCGTCCTAGGTTTGATCCCCAGCACAACAAAGAAAAACGTTTTAGGGAGATGTTTGGCCCCGGGCCCAATTTATTTCAACCTTCTAAACATGAGTTTTCTCATCTTTTAGAAACATGCTTTGCTGAATTTTTGTGAAAATTGAACATGTGAAAGTACGTGCTATTTAGCACATAGTGAAATGTGTTTGGTAAATGTGGAGGCACAGTTATAAGTACAGTTACACTCAGAGAATAGAAAGAACACCTATAAGGTAAAATGTGGTTGAGGGTAGTAGGTGGCCCTAAATCTGTCCCGTTTTGTGTCCTTTAATTCTCAGGTACCTCAAGTCTATTGTGGAGACAATTTTGATATATAAGCATTTTGTGAAACTGACCACGGAGCAGCCCATGGCCAAGCAGGAACTTGTGGACTTTTGGATGGATTTCCTGGTTGAGGCCACCAAAACAGATGTTACTGTCGTTAGATTTCCAGTGAGTACCTTTATTTGCATCTGCATTCAGTTCTGTGTCCCTTCCTGTCTTTAAGTAACATCTACCCATTTGATTTTAACTGTCCTGTGTGAGTGTCCTACCATGCACAATTTAACTTGGTGACCATGCTGATTTTATACAGACTGATTTGTTTTGCCTTACTTTTTACTTTGTAGTGCTTTACCATTGCTTTATATTTTGAGATATAGTATAGGTAAGTCGCCCAAACTGGTGTTCAACTCTTGCCTCAGCCTTCTGCATGCTGAGTGCTGGGATTACAGGCATGTGCCATCATGTCTATTTTAGTTGAGTTTTGAAAATAATGACTCTTCAAACCAGAGAAATGAGATACAACTTGATGTTTGGGGCAGGGATTTGAGTTGCTCATTATGATAAGTCCGGAAGCATGCTTAGAAGGCAGTAAAAATATTGTGACCTTGGTTAGGTCAAGGCAGCTCTTGAGCCCAGACAGAGCCCAGATGTTGTTGGATACTGCGGTTTTCTTGCCCTGTCTTTAGTGTTATCAGCATTGTACTGACAAAACTATCAGCTCACTTGTTTTGCAGTTCTGTCTCAGCCGCTCTAAGCCAGGTAGGTCAGAGTTGCCCTGTGGCCACATATACCCATGGAACAATCACTGTTTCCATTGCTGCGACTCTAGAAAATGATGACTTGCAGTTTGGTATTCAATTCAACTTGTCTGATTTCTAACAAACTTATGTGCGTGCATGCGTGCGTGTGTGTGTGCGTGCGTGTGTGTGTGCGTGCGTGTGTGTGTGTGTGTATGTGTGTGTGTGTATGCATGGGTATACAGGCATAGACACAAATACACATATATACATATGGTATTGTGTATGTACATATAAATATTAGTGCATAGACAACTTTATTTGTGTGTATGCGTGTGCCTGTGTTGTGTGTGTGTCCATAGGTCATCCTCAGTGTCACTTCTCAAGAGCTATCCACTTATGTTTTGAAATAAGGTCTTTCTCTGGGATTAGGCTAGGTTGACTGGTCAGCAAGGACCAGAAATTTGCCTGTCTCCACCAATTTTGTTGTTGTTGCTCAAGACAGGGTTTCTCTGTGTTGCTTTGGCTGTCCTAGAACTCGCTCTGTAGAGCAGGCTGGCCTTGAATTCATAGAGATCCACCTGCCTCTGCTTCCTAGGTGCTGGGATTAAAGATGTGTGCAACCACTGCCTGACCTGTCTACACCTCTTTCACAGTGGGATTATACAAATATGTACCACCATATATGACTTTTTACATGGGTGCTGGGGCTCAAACTCAAGTCTTCATGTTTACATGGCAAGCACCTTACTGATTAAGCTAACACACATGCACACACGCAAACACACATGCGCACACACCTTTTAAAAACTGCACGGTTCATCTTCACAGCTAATGCATTCCCATCCTACAACACTCAGGATACACCAGATTCAGAGTAATATGGCAGTGGCATCTAATCCAGGGCTTAATAGCGACTGGCTTTGTGTGCAAATTACTTCCAGTGTCAAAATCATACATCCCTTGTTTGCACTCTGTAATCTCAATCTTCCATATGCAGGGGAAGTGACAATTCCCAATTCCTTTCATAAACCCCAATTTCTAGTTTCTGTTGTTAGGACCATCTGCTTCATTTAATTAAATCCATTGCTGGAGTGAGCATTCTTTGCTCTGACTTCCCCATGAAGCCTTGAGCTCAGCAAGACCCTCAATTGAAACGCCTTTCAAACTAAAGCACTCTGCTCTGTTTCCTAGTGCAGATAATGCGCAGCCTAGGAAAGTCCGTGCCTTGGAGTGAGCTGGCAGCTTGCCCCGGTGCTCTGAGTAGCAATAAATATGCTGCTGAAAGCAGAGCGCAGGCCCTTCGGCAGAGTTTAATGGACCGCCGACTTGATGAGCTGACTGTCGATGGGATAGGCAAGAAACCCACAGGAAAGGAGAGTGTTCCTGCTCACCATTCCAAACTCCTTTACGCGTGTTCACTGTGAGCCAGCCAGCCTGTTGTAGTGTAGATAAGTAAAGAAATAAGGCAGGGAAATACTGAGGAGTTATGAGATTATAGACTCTAGGTCAAAAAGACTTTCTTTTCTTCTTCCCTTTTTAAATCTTTCCCCTATTTTAAATTTTCTCACACCTTCCTTCCCCTCCCCCTCTTCTCTTTTCTAGAGGATCAGACGCAAAGCTAAGCAAGTACTCTACCACTAAGGGACACCCCTAGCCCTTATCTAAAACAGAAAGTTTAAAAAAAATGGAGGTGGGCGTGGGGGACAAGCCCTCACTATATAGCAGACTGGCCTTGAATTCCGTGTGTATCCTGAACTAGTTTCAAACTTGAAATTCTCCTGCCTCAGCTTCAAAACTATTGGCATTTTAGGCACATGCCATCACATCCATCTTAAGCAAGAAGAGACCCATAGTTCCTTAAAGAAAATATTATCTCATCCTAATTGATTTCATTTTTAAATGGAGGAGGGCTGGAAGATAGCCCAGTTCGTAAAGAATTTGCTGTGCAGGTAGGGGTACCTGAGTTCCACCTGGATAACCCACATTTTAAAAAAAAACCCAGATTCCGTGATATTCATGTATAATCCCAGTGCCAGGGAAGCAGAGAATGGGAGATCCGCTGGGCAGCTCACCCAGTCTGCTCAGTTCCAAGTCAGTGAGAAACCCTTTCTCAAACACCGAGGAGAGGGCTGGAGAGATGGATGGCTCAGTGGTTAAGAGCACTGGCTACTCTTCCAGAGGACCTGGGTTTGATTTCTAGCACCCACATGATGGCTCACAAGGGTCCGTAGTTCTAGTTCCACCCTCTTCTGGCCTCCTTGGGTAATGCACACATGTGGTGCCCAGACATACATGCAAGCAAACGACCCACACATAAACAAAAATAATTTTTTTAAAAAAAAAGCGGATGGCCCTTCTTAAGGAAACGCTGCTGATCTTGTCTTCTGGCCATATTCACACATGCGCACGACACTTACCCAAATACACATGTGGACCCACACAGACAACACGAATAAGTACATACACACAACAAGATGGAGGCTATGGTGATGCAGAGCAGTATAAAGGGCTTGCTTAGCATGTGTTGAATTGTAAAAAAAAAAAAGGAAATATTGGTCAAAACACCACCATAAACATGCAAAAGTAGACAACTATGAAGCAAGAAAAATATTTATTGCAAATGCCGAATATGAAAAAGCTAGTTAGCCTGATTAATAGACAAGAAAACACAAATTAGGGCAGGAAATGGTTCTGGGTCTGCTGAACTCAAGAAATTTTACAGTTGGCAAATATACAGGGACAAGAACATTTTAGATTTTGCTAGTGGATATTAAGTATTGCCAGGCGTTCTGGAGAATTATCTAGGGAGGGGATGTTGAGAGAGACTGTGGAAGGGACCATGGGGACTTCAACTGTATTCACAAGGCCTGTTTCTTTAAAAAGCTGTTATGAATCTAATGCAGTAGGGCATTGCCGGTATGTTCTGTGGGCATCAGCATTGTGTTCCGTGGACATTGCCATTGCGTTTTGTGGGCATTACCATTGTGTTCCGTGGGCCTTGCCATTGTGTTCTGTGGGTGTTGCCATTGTGTTCCGTGGGTGTTGCCATTGCGTTTTGTGGGCATTACCATTGTGTTCCGTGGGCCTTGCCATTGTGTTCTGTGGGTGTTGCCATTGTGTTCCGTGGGCGTTGCCATTACGTTTCGTGGGCATTACCATTGTGTTCCGTGGGCGTTGCCATTGTGTTCCGTGGGTGTTGCCATTGTGTTCCATGGGTGTTGCCATTGTGTTCTGTGGGTGTTGCCATTGTGTTCCGTGGGCGTTGCCATTGCGTTTCGTGGGCATTACCATTGCGTTCCGTGGGCATTGCCATTGTGTTCCGTGGGCGTTGCCATTGTGTTCCGTGGGCGTTGCCCTTGTGTTCCGTGGGCGTTGCCATTGTGTTCTGTGGGCGTTGCCGTTGTGTTCCGTGGGCGTTGCCATTGTATTACATGGGCATTGCCATTGTGTTCCGTGGGCGTTGCCGTTGTGTTCCGTGGGCGTTGCCGTTGTGTTCCGTGGGTGTTGCCATTGTGTTCCGTGGGCGTTGCCATTGTGTTCCGTGGGTGTTGCCATTGTATTACATGGGCATTGCCATTGTGTTCCATTGGTCTTGCCTTTGTGTTCCATAGACATCACCATTGTATTCCGTGGGCATCACCGCTGTGTTCCTTGGAATCCGTGCTGTGTTCTGTGGGCATCACCATTGTTTTCCATGGACATGGCTGTGGTGTTCTGTGGGCAGAGGCAGAAAGGCACATGTTATCTTGCGGACTCATTTATGGCAGCTTGTTCTGTAGCAATCCCATTTCTCAAAATTTCATGGTTTATTTGTGGCTGTCTGGTTTTGAAGAGACTAAAATAGAGTGCTTTGTGCTTATTTCTTCCACTCCTACTCCAGAATTCATAACCTGAAAACTCAAAATTGCTTTCCCAGGCTTTGTTGTCACACTGAGATCAAAATTGTAGTTTTCTAATCCTCATTTTACCAAATGCCTTGACAGTGTGATGTAGACACTCTCAGTGACCCACATGCCTACACTCTGCCACTGACCAGACCCCCCCACTCTACCACTGACCAGACCCCCCCACTCTACCACTGACCAGACCCCC